>BQNB010170033.1:0-13716 GCA_026074375.1 Tanacetum coccineum | reverse complement strand
GCAGTTTTTGTCTGTTTTTGGTCATTTAAGCTCGTTTTTAGAGGTAAAAGATATGTGTAATTAAGCACTTATCACCTATTTTGACTATTTTGTACCAGAGCAAAACCGGGTGGTGCCATGTGGTTGCTAACACGGTTTGGAGGGGCTACTTGATTGTAAGTACCCGTTGCCGCACAAACATTTGATTGATTGCTATCGGTATTAGGACAATTGTATTAAGCATGAGGCCCACTACAAGTAACACAAGATTCCTCAACCGCTTTAACCGTAGCGGGAGTGACAACTTTCTTAGTAACAATCTCAACTAAGGTCGAAATTTGGTCCACAAGCTTATCAATTCTTTCATCCGTCTTACTAGAACTTTCCCTAGAAGTCGAATTCACCCTAGAAACATTCGGTTTGTTTCGTGAATAACGAACTTTTTACTTGTTCTCAAATATTTTCAAGGCCTCTCTAGCAGTCTTACTCAAAAGATTTCCACCCGCCGTGGCATTCAAGGAGTCTTGATCATTCTCATTTAAGCCATTATAGAAAGTATCTATTTGAGTTAACTTCGTAAATCCGTGGTGGGGACATGCTCTAAGCATTTCCTTAAATCGTTCCCATGCCTCTCCAAATGTCTCATCGAATTTTTAGGTAAAACGAGAGATTTCATTTTTTAAGTGAGTGGTCTTCGAAGGAGGAAAAAATTGGTTCACGAATTTGTTTACGAGATCATCCCAAGTCAAGATCGAATTAGGAGGTTCTTTATCGTACCAAATCCTAGTGTCCCCCTCGAGTGAATATGGAAACATCATGAGTTTAATCACATCATTCGGAACATCCTTATATTTCAAAGTCGAGGTAATCCTTTTAAAGTTGTTAATATGAGTGTGGGGGTTTTCCCTCTCAAAACCATGAAACGGGCTAGCTTGAACTAATTGTAGCAAATTCGTATTAATCTCAAAATGATCCGCATTAATTCCCGGTATAACAATAGCTTCTCCATACCCTTCCGTGGGTGCTCGGAGTAGCTCTTCCATTGTTCGTTCCGCCATTGGTGCAACTTCAACGATAGTACGAAGCTCGGGTTCGACTATGTTTGGAGCACGTCTTTTATTTCGACGTCTCGGAATGGTTACAGTTGAATTATTTGGAAAATTAGAATTTCTAGTGCGCATGCACTAAACAAAACAAACGAGGAGAGAAAAATATATACACAAAAATATTTTTGTTTCACCGAATAATCAACAAACTTAGGGTAACTACCTTAAGTGAAACTTGCAAACGGGGGACATAGTGGGAGCGAATCGCCTTAACAACGTTTGTCCCTTCGGGTCGTAGTTCCGTGGAACAACCCTCCTAATAGCTTATTTCACAAAAGAGGTGCGTCTTTTTCGTAAGTGACACAAGACGATTACTTTTTTTTATTTTTGATTTTTTCAAAAGACGTAACTTTCGAAGACGAAAGGTTCTCCAAATCACGATCGACAAATTCAAACGAGAGAATCTTTAACACAATTCCCCGGCAACGGCGCCAAAAATTTGATGTAGCTAAAATTATATATACGTATTAATACCAAAGTAATGAATTTCCAAAAACTACCCTTGAGGACAAAGGTAATAAAGAAAATTCACACAAAAATTATCGTACGTTAACCGGTAAGTATTCACCGGGTCGTTTATACCTCAAGAATTATGAAATTGAAACTTCATTTTTATTTGGACAATGATTTGAATTGGTTTCAAATATTTTGAATTGATTATCTATTTCTACAGCTAAAACATATAAAACATGCAAGGGGAAGTTAACACTAAAGCAATTAAACAATTAAACACTAAAAACGTTAACGGGAAATTAAGAAAACGCGATAAACAAGCAAGTATACTAAATTTAAGTCCTACGGAAACAAATTTAATTCCTAAACCTAGAAAATGATAAAAGAAAATTTTCAGAAAAAGAAAATTATTTTTTTGATTATTTTTCTATTTTTTATGATTTTTTAAAGTTTTTAAAATCTAATAAAATAAAATAAAAATACTAAAGTTTGAAATAAAAATCTAAGAAAAATTCTGAAAGAAGCTAAACATGAAAGGATCACAAGAAAATTATTAGTTTAGAAACAGCTTAACTGAATAAGCCAGAAAAGCTTGAAAAAGCACACGAAGTGCTTATATGAAAAAGGGTCAAATTAGGTTTAAAGGAATTGTGTTTGCACCCTTGGACGTAAAAGTCCCAAGGGCGCAGTGGTAGTGTAGTGTGTGTGTAAAAGGTGTTGAAAGGTTGAGGTGGGTAGAGGTCAGGGGTTCGAGCCTTGCTCACCCCTGATTTTCCTACTTCCCTTTTTTTATTATTCAAAAACTTTTTGATCAAAGTTATTAAGCAGTTTATAATAAGCAACTTTTGTGAAGAAAGCTTTTTTGAAACTTAACAAATAAGCCAGAATTTGAACTTAAAAACCTCAGAAAAGACTTAAAATAATTATGAGCTTTTTCATTAAACCTTAGAATCTTATAAGCTCAGACCACAAACAACTAAGCTATAAACAGTTAAAAACAAAACTAATAAGCACAACTGAACAATATTTAAACAAAACAATAAGCCATAGACTGAAAAAGCCAATAAGCACTTTTCTCACAAAAATAGTTTACCAAACAGTCCTATAGGGCACTTTTGAGCTTATTTTTAAGTAAGCAAACGGATCCTTATAGCTATAAGACCTATATCATTTAAAAGCCTATTCTATAAGCTATCTAAAACTACTCTAGAAAAGTATTTTGAAATCTATTTAAGCTATGAAAAAGCTACTTGAAAAAAGCTACTTGATGCAGTACTACTATTTTTTGGTTTTTCTATAAATGACACAGTGCTAATTTGGCAGGCATAAAAACAGACTACTAATACTGCTAAATTATTTCAAAATAAGTTCAAACATATCTAATATGAACTATAAACTACTTGTGCACAAAATTTAAAGATCTAAAACTAACTACTACTAACTGAATTTTTGAAATGAAAATGGCTAGAACTATTTTTGAAGACTGATGTCTTGACCACTAAATGATTGAGTGGTAAGGTTTTTTTTGGGGTGTTTTTTAAGCCTAAGAGCGCTATTTAACAAATGGCAGACCAAAACCTTGATCTACAACTTCTAAAATACCAAATTAAGATAACCAATTAAGCAAGATTGGGGGGGGGGGGGGGGGAACAAAACACGAGAAACTAATTTTAGCCAAAAGACCCCTAGAACCTAAGCATATGAACTCAACAAAGCAATCAACATAACCAAATCTTCAAACTTATTTACCTACAAATTACCTAAACCTTGCTTTATAAAACTAAATTTGAGGTTTATAATCAACCTAAAGGACCAAATGGTAATGGGCAGTACTAACTCGCTTAATACTGCCATTATCCAAACACCCCTTTAAGTTGCTAAAATCTATTTTAGCTTATAAAATTAAGTTTTAAGGTTCAAACTTAAGATACCAGATATCAACAAGCTTAGAATAGACCTAATGAACAGATTTAAACAACTAAATAAGCAGAAACAATAAGCTATAATCTAATGCTAATATTTTTGTTTTTTCAACTGTTTTATAACTAACACTTGTAAACTGAATTTTAACTAATCAAATGAATAAATAAGCATCAAAACAACTATAATAAGACAATATAAGCTATTCTAAACAAAATAAGTTAAGAAAAGCATATTATAAGCTAAAATGTAATATTAAGCTATAAAATATAAAATGAAGACTTACAAAAGCCTCTGCACAAAACAAGGCTATTAATGCTTTTACAACTAATCTCAAGCCAAGCTATCTTAAAGATAATCTGTGTGAAATCATAGAGTGGGGGGGGGGGGTAAATACGTTTCCATTAAAAATCTTAAAATGTTTCGTATCAAATTACCGATCAAGCGTATATACAATAATGATGAGTGTAATACAAGTTTATATACACATATAATACATCCGATTTACAACAATACAAACCCAACACCACAATATTCACATTTATTCAGACAATAATTAAAACCTATATAATCAACACACACACAATTGCCAGTATAATATAAAGCAATAAATGCGAGTATAATAACAAGAGATAAGTGAAAGGAAATGTCAAACCGACACGATGATTTATAGTGTTTCTGTCCACGAAGCCATCCTCTTCGCCCTACTCCAACCCCGAGTACCACATCTTGAGAAGTTTCTTCACTAGTCAACAACTCCCATAAGGCGGCGAAAACCGTACACAACGTTGCTTATATCAATTTCCGCACTAAGCAAATGTCGACTTCTAAATCTTCAGCTAGCATTAATCGATCACAACACTACTTCACGACTTCACAACTTCACGACTACTTCACAACTTCACTACACAAAACTTAGCTTGTTTGGGTAATACCCAAACTCACCCCCCCCACACACCTTATCACCACGACTTCACAACACAACTTCACAACTACACAACTTCTTCACTTCACAACTTCACTTCACAACTTCCCTACACTTCACAACTTCACTACACTTCACATCTTCCCTACACTTCACAACTTTACATCACCAAGACACTACCAAGATCATCATGATCTAACATACCTTCTTATGATCACCATGATCTAACTATTATACAAGTTTGGAATACATGGACTCGATCTATACATTGTGAATGTAAGACATGTCACGAATTCCCTAACTAGCCTACATAACTTCGTATCTTAATGATAACGAAAGTTCTTCTCTTGCACTTCAATGGATGGATGATTGGATCACATTTTAAACAAACTTATAATAAGTTAAGTGATCAAAGAAAAGGGTTTGAAAGGAGGTTTTAGATCTGAGAAAACTTTGTGCAAAGAGGTGAGAAAATCTATGGAAACAGTCTACTATTTATAGGCAAAAATATTAATTTTTTATTTGGGCGGTCCCTTTAATTATACAAGGGCGATCCTCTTAATTATGGCCGGTCCCCTTAATTAATTAAGGGGGCCGCCCATTTTTTAGACGCTCCCTTTTTTGTCCTTTTGTAGGAAAGGTTTTTCTGGAACTTTTTTGCCGTTTCTAGGTAGAAAATTTGAATTCAAAATATTTATTTTGAATAAAACATTTCTTATAAATACAAAAATGTTTTGTGTATATTTTAAAACAAAGTTGACTTTTTGTTGACTTTTGCTAAAAACTCCCGGCTCTTGTGTACTCGTTCCGTCTCGTATCGTTTTTTTGCCCGGTTTTTGGTTCTTTTCTTGTGATATTTGCAATATCCGTACCTACACATCACAAAAGACAAAACATACAATATACAAAGCATAAAATATATCTCCATTTTCATCTTTTTGTAGTCATTTCGATATAAACCGAATATGATGTGATTTAGTATTCAATCTCACATATCAAATCCCAAACTAAATGAATTGTCGTGTCCTCAACGCAATGTTATATATGCCATAAAACCAAACAATTATTCCAAAACCTCCCCCAAACTAATCCTTTAAAAGTAGCAAAGTCATTTGTGGGAAAGTAATGAAATCACAAGTTATAAAACATGACCCCTTTTCCCATTTTTCATATTTTCCATTTTTTATAATTTTCATAATTTTACAACTTACAACTTATTCATGGGTTGTGGACATAATGTAATTGCTTTCATTATTCTATAATAACTTTTAGGATCACGGCAACAAAAAGCACAAAAAGTGTCCAAATGATAATTTATTCGTCTCAGGCTCTCTCGACGACTTCACTCTCAGTCAAGCTTAAAAACAAGATCATTGTAAAATACAAGTTATATGCTAACACTACTCATAAAAGTAATTGTTGTAATACTTTTTCCTCCCTTATTTCCTAATTTTGTACTCAAAAATTTTTTTCAAGTCATACACCCGCAGGCTCTTTAAGACTTTAAAATTGATACTTATTGATTCCAAAAAAAAGCTATGCAATAATTAGTATCTAACCCTTTTCAAAAGAATCAAATGTCAGTCAAGATTAAGTCAACATCAGGCAACCCAAATTGCTTTTATAGAGGTTACTTAAGCAGGCACCATTCTTGTCAAATACCCTAGCTCTTTAAAGACATAATGGACCAATCTTATTTGCACCATATACCTAAGGCTCTTAAGGTACAAACAATGACAAAAATTTAGCAACCATATCCATTCCAAAAACCCTAAGGTCTCTTTAAGGAATAGAATAAGGCTATAATTACACTTATAAATACTACTTACCCCATATACCCTAAGGCTCTTTAAGGGATAAGCAAAATATTTATTAATGTGATACATATAGTATGCCAAATTAAGTATTCCTGATGTATACTCATCTTAATCACAAAGAAACTAAAGAAAACTTCTATGAACTAATTATTAACCAAAAAACCGCACAACTCTATTATTAAACAATTATATATAAAAGTGAAACAAGCTAATGGGAGAAAAAGAATTAACACTTATGAGCTTTAAAGAAATCCAACTATTCTATGTTTAGCATCAAAACTTATAATCCCCAAACTAATGGCAAGCAAAGGCTAGGAAGCTTGAGTGAAGAGGATAAAACACCAAACACCGAGAGTCTTCACTAATTTTGGTTCAAATCCTACAAACCAACACAAGCCACAAACAACAAGAATTAGGAAGAAGTACAATCCTCCTCTACATCACATAAGAAATAAGAAAGCAAAAGATGGATAAGCATAGGGGTGCCTCCACGAAGCGCTTTGTTTATTGTAACCGAGTAACAAGCTATGACTCGATCCGCTCCATTTAAGTTTGTCCATGGGAGGTTTGGAGATCCGGGACTACCTTTGAGATGGTATGTCCCCCTCCAAAGTATTCTTCACCCGATTACCATGTCACCTTAGAGTTGTTGTAACATCGTTGGAGAATTAACTCGATGGTTCCGTATGGAAAAACTTGGGTGATGGTGAAAGGTCCCGACCAACGGGTTTTAAGCTTTCCTGAGAATATCATTAGACGAGAATTGAAGAGTAAAACTCGATCACCAACATTGAAAATGCGGTTTTTGATCTTAGAGTCGTGAAGCTTCTTCGTCCTCTCTTTATATATCAAAGAATTCTCGTATGCTTGATCACGAAGCTCATTAAGTTCATTAAGTTGAAGCTTCCGGTGATCACCCGCGGTTTTAAGATCAAAATTAGCATGTTTCAAGCCCAATATGCCTTATGCTCTAACTCGATTGGTAAATAACAAGACCTTTCATAACGAGCTTGTAAGGAGTACAAAATCCGATTAGTGTTTTAAAAGCGGTAACGGAAGCCCATAAAAAGTGTCATCTAGCTTATCGGACCATGAGGTACAGTTTTTCACCAACCCGTCCTCTTAAGAATACGTTTCAAGCCACGATTGGAACGCTCTACTTGTCCACGTCGTTATTATGGATGATAAGACGGTAGCAAGATGATGAGTACCCCCGATCCGTAGACATTCCTTTAGCAAATTTATCCATTACCAAAATAGGTCCCACAATTGCTTAGTAAATAGCTCTAGTATTCTTGAATCGGGTGAAAAGAAGATGTTAAAAACTTAACTACAACATAGACATCATTTGTGGGAGCGCCTTCTCATCTACCCACTTGATAATTTAGGTCCAACGGCTACGAGGATATACTTATTCCCTCGTGAAGACGGGAATGGACCCATAAAATCGATACCCCATACATCAAAGATTTCACAAACTTGAATAGCGTTTTGAGGCATTTCATCTCTTTATGAAATTTTGCCTTGACGTTGACATGTATCACAAGATTTGATCATAGCATGGGCATCTCGATATATGGCCGGCCAAAAGAAACCGGCATCAAATACTTTCTTAGTGGTGAGATTGGCACCATGATGGCCCCCGGTGGGTCCTTCATGACAAGCTTTGAGGATATCAAAAGCTTCTTGGCCATGCACACATCGTCGAATGATTTGATCCGCACAAATCCGAAAAATGTAAGGATCGTCCCAAAAGTAATGTTTAACGTCCTTAAAGAATTTCTTCTTTTGTTGGGACGACATCCCTTTGACGATAAAATTCCCCGCATGGAAATTCGCATAGTCGGCAAACCATGAGGTACTTCCACTAGATATAACTCCAAGAGTTCTAAAGAAAATTTTCATTTATGGTCCTTGATTTCATAACACATCCTTATGAGGATTCTCAAGTTTAGATAAATGATCGTAGCGAACCTCGAGGTCTCCATTCCTTTTTTATCACAGAGTGATATCAAATTCTTTATAGGATAACCCACCGAAAAAAGCAAATCTCGGCTTAGCATCTTGTTTACTAAGAATGTATTTAAGAGCCGAGTGATCCGTATACACTATGTTTTTAGATAAGACAAGATATGGTCGAAACTTTTCAAAAGCATAAACTACGGCAAGCATTTCTTTTTCAGCACGTAGTGTAAATGAATATTGAGCTTCAGTCATTGTCTACTACATAATTATAGGCTGAAATTGCTTCGTCTTTCGTTGTCCCAAAACCGCACCAATCGCTAGCATCACACATGAGTTTGAAAGGTAGGTTCCAATCGGGGACAACTAAGATCGAAGCTTCGGTAAGCTTCTTTTTAAGAGTCTCAAAAGCATCAATACAATCTTGAGAAAACACAAACGGTGTTTCCTTCTCAAGAAGGTGAGTCATAGGTCTAGCTATCTTAGAAAAGTCTTGGATAAATCGTCGGTAAAAACCGGCATGACCAAGGAAACTCCTAACACCTTTTACGGTAGTCGGATGAGGGAGCTTAGCTATAACATCAACTTTTGCTCGATCAACCTCAATCCCGAACTTTGAAATTTTATGCCCTAATACAATTCCTTCTCTACACATAAAATGGAACTTCTCCCAATTTAGAACTAAATTCGTTGTCTTCCAAACCGATTTTTTTAGCAATGTTATGTCTAAATTGGCAGGGGCAAGTAGCAAAACTATCCCCCAAAAAATCGAGAGATCATCCATAAAAACTTCATAGTCTTTTCGACATATCATGGAAAATATGTGCCATCAATACACCTTATAAAACTACCGGGAGCATTACACACAAGCCAAATGCGCATGCGACGATTAAGCGAAAAGTTCAATAAGGGCATGTGAAAAGTAGTTTTTCTCTTATTCTTAAGGATCTATTGGGATTGAAATACCCCGAAAATCTATCTAGAAAACAATAAGAACTCATTTCCGCAATCCTTTCTAACATTTGGTCATAAAGGTAATGAAAAATGATCTTTCGAGTAGCTTCATTTAATTTCCTATACTCAATGCAAACTCTCCACCCGGTTAACTAAACATAGTTGGAATAAAATTGATCGTTCATTAGCAACAACGTTATAACCACCTTTCTTGGTACACAATGTCCACGGGCTTACCCACGGCAGGTCTGAGATAGGGAAATCATTCCGTTATCAAAAAGTTTGATTACTTCCTTCTGATTCCTATCCTTGAATTTTTTTGGGAGTTTAACCCGTCTTTAAACTTTGTATCGAGGTTTATAATCTTCCTCCATCAAGATTTGTGAGTGCACAACCGAGAGTCCGAATACCCTTGATTTCAGTGATTTCCAAGTAAGCCCCGTTTATATGTGATTTAAGCACCTTAGAGGGCTTCTTTTCATCATTTTAAAACATAATTGCCAATAATCACACGGGTAAACTTATCGTCCCTTCTATAATTAAGCATATTCCAAATGAGATGGTAAAATCTTTAACTCTATTATCCGAGGCTCTTCAATTGAAGATATTGCCCTTAGTTCACTTCCTGTAGGTCCATCGAAGGGAGTATGAACCGGGTCATTATTCCACAATTTTTCAATTAAAAAAATACTCCCCTTCGATCACAATTGGCATGATCAATTTCCTGTGTGAAAATGAGTCATCTTTAAGAAAAGCCTTAATTTCTTCCAAAAATGAAATCACTTTCCTCGAACGAGTGAAGGAAAGAAAAGAGTCGGAAATAATAGGCTCAAAAGTCGTGGTGGGATTGCCACCCGAAGAATTATTAGAAAAACCTAACACTTCTTGAGAATACTCCTCACAAGCAACATCAATGACGTCAATCAGTTTTATCGACATATACATCATATGTAAAGGAGTAAATGGTAATTTGAACGTAGATTAAAAAGTTACAGCTCGTCATTAACCTGAAGGTTATTTTTTCTTCTCCATAAACATCGATAAAGCACGCCGTTCCTCAGACGGATCTCCCTAACAAATGAATGAACCCAGGGATCGGCTTCAAAATCAACAACAACAAAGTCGGTAGGAAAGTGAAACTTTCCCAACTTTGACAAAGACGTCTTCGGCGAGTCCTTTAGGACGAGTAATGGATCGATCCGCAAGCTCTAGAGTCATCCGCGTGGGGGTAAGTTGGTAGGGAAAGCTTTTTCAAAATGGAAAGAGGCATAAGATTTATGCTCGCGCCAAGATCGGCCAAGGCATGACATACATCTATTCCCGGGAAATCACATGGTATAAGAAACTTGTCGGGATCTCCAAGCTTTCCGGAAGCTTTTAAAGAGCATCGCGAGCAATATCTCAGTTCAACGGTATCTTAGCTAATTCAAACAACTTGTCCTTATTCATGAGCAAATTCTTAATCGTAGGGGCAAATCTTGGCATCAAAAGTAAAGCGTCCGCGAAGCTAATGTCGAAGCGCAAATCTTGAAAGATTTGAAAGATCTTCTCCATTTCTTGAAGCTTTTTCACTGAACTTTTGACGTCAATTCGGGTTCTTAACCGTGTCGCTAGGGAGTACTCCTGCCATTCGATCGGTTATGACCTTCAATACTGTGTCGATTTTGTTGGTCATCTCTCTTTGTTGTTGTTTGAAATTGTCTTGAGATGCCATGAAGTTGGACACCAATCCTTCTAGATTTGATTGACTGTTAAAGTTTTGAGGATTGTTGTTGAAGGAACGGTTCGGGATCGAACTGTTGGGTTGGAATCGGTTAGGTGGGTTTGAAAAAAAAAATTGGGAATTTTGGGGTTGTCTCTACCTAAGGTTTGGGTGACTTTTCCATGATGGATTGTAGGTGTCACCGAGATTGTTTAGCTCGGGTTTGAAAGTGTACCACTTTCCTCCCGCTTTGTTGGTACGCGAGGATGCATATTCAACAAAGGCTTGTTCGGGATTTTCCATGCGGTACTGAGTGTTGTGGGGACCATTGCAAATTTCACATTAAGAAGTTATGTTGTTCACTTGAGTAGGTTGCATCAGAGCAAGATGAGCTTCCATCAAGCGTTGAACTTGATTTTTGAGCTCGATGAGACGGCGGTCGGATGTAATCAGGACATCTTGAGGCAAAGAGATTACCTTGATTGGCTTAGCAAAATCACTTGGGTCATTCCAACTTTCGTTATCATAGAGGGCGAGGTCATCTAAAAATGCCCAGGATTCTTCAGCGTTTCTATCACGAAGCTTACCACCGCCCAATTTGTCAATGGTTTGCCTTGTGGCGGGATTGACATGGTCATAAAAAATTTGGACTTTGAGCCAAAGATTAATGCCATGATGAGGGACTATTTGGAGTTGGTCCTTGAAACGAGTCCATGCTTGTGAGAGAGATTCTCCTTGATGTTGTTGGAACATCAGGATATCGTTGCAGAGTTTTGCGGTCCTTCCCGATGGAAATAATTGAGCAAGGAAACGAGTACTAAAATCCTCCCATGTGGTGATGGATCCTGCTGGAAGACGTTCAAGCCAGTTGCTAGCTTAATCGTGAAGGGAAAATTGAAATAAACGCAGGCGCGTTCTTTCCTTGTTTTTACCGTTAAGGTCAAGTGAGTCCACAAGTTTTAAGAAATCCTTAAGGTGTTGGTTTGGATCCTCAAACCGAAGTCCATGGAATGGCATCTGTTTTGCACCAACCGGATAGTGTCGGATCGAAGAGGTATCACATTGTTCCTCACGGGGAGCTCAATGGTATTCTTGTAGCCCTCGTGGCCAGGTCTGGAGTAATCTCCAAGAGTACGGATAAGATTTGCGTCTCCCATAGTGGTTGACGAGAATGGATTACGAAACAATAAACACAAAGAAAAGATAGACTACGAGAAAGCTAATGTACTAGTATTAAAATTCTCACTTGATAGGAATTAAGCGAGTAGAACTAAGTTAAACAATGATCGAAACCTAACTATTCCCCGGCAACAACGCCAAAAACTTGATGTGGGTTTCGTAAGACTTCACATGAAGTTTTACAATCCCCTATGCAGTGTACCTAATCGTTGCAGTGTAGTATATGCAAGACTCATGGGTTGTTATCGTTCTCTAGGGGAATAGGTTGGGAAGGCTCGAACACGGTCTAACAGAATTCTAAGGGGTTGAGAGAAGATTTTTTTGTATTTTTATATTTTATAGAAAGCAAGTAAATCAATGGCTTGAGAGGTTGGCTGATTAACTAATAATTAAACTTAATATAATCTAAATTACTGGTGATAACTTTATGATAAAAAGATGTATTTACCTAATCATGAACTACTCCTCATATTGCTTCTCCTAGATCTGTTGCCTTGTCACACTTGTGATGATCTGTGTAAGTATTTCCTAGGTCATGAACGGATTACACGAACCCGCAGTCTATTTAATATTTCGTTAGGGAAACATACAAGTAAGGTAGTATGAAGACTATTGCAAGGCCCCTAAGAGTATATTAAATGCATGTGCGATATCTTAAGAGGGATCAACCATATTATGGGTAAGGTAGTATGAAGACTGTTACTGATGGTATCCTTTCTACACTACTCGCGTTTTTCTAGACGTCTATGCCAATTTAATATCTTATGGCTAGTTTTCTAGAGCCTAACGCGCACATCCATCAACAAGAAGCAACATCAAAAGGATCTACAACCTAAGTTTCATGCAATCATAAGTAAATACAAAGGATGGTTTAGCCTAGCATGTTAAAGATAAAGCAAGAACATAAATCAATCAAACAACACATAGACATATTGAATGATTAATGATAAAAAATCTTACTTGATTAATACATGGATTGAAGGTAGTTACAATAGGGGTTTGAGGCCCTAAAAACGACCTAAAAAGCTGCTAGAACGACTAGGGTTCGTCTCCCTAAAATTATAAAAAGTTACACACTTAAAACCCTAATTTCAGTTTAATATATATAGACGTCGTCGCCACGTAGATGATTCTAGATCCTTTTTTAAGTCGTCCACGTCCTGACGTCGTCGCTAGATTTCTGACGCCGTCTCTATGCGATGTATGAATAATTCTTCAAGATATTTGGTGTAGGTCCGTAATCTTGTTTGTTTCTTCTCCAAATGAGCCCAAGTCACTTGTATTTCCTCCAAATGTCATCCAAGTGCTAAAAACCTAAAAACAAACGATTAAGCACATAATTTAGGCATATTTGCATGATTTAGGAGGTTAAATTACCCCGAAATAGTGTATAAAATGACACCTCATCAAATACCCCTACACTTGGGATTTGCTTGTCCTCAAGCAAATAGGTTTTTCTACCTAGACAATAGCAATATTGGGGTCATTTTACCTACTCTTTAAAAGTATCTTACAACACAACCTTCTAGACCTTGTAATTAAAAGCACGAAAAGAATATACTAGCATCTCACATAAGTGTTTGGTATTCTCTCTTTCACTCAGGTGTATAATAGATTATAACATAATGAGGAAACGAAAAATCAACACTCATTACCTGTCATAGCATATAAATTACCATAGGCTTGGTAAAGGATCAAACCTCCACCGCTAGGCGCAAG
>BQNB010170031.1:0-13716 GCA_026074375.1 Tanacetum coccineum | reverse complement strand
ACTGCCAATCAATTTCAGAAATCTTAACAAACTATATCATTCAAATAATCAAGCCCAAACAAATCTCTCATGACCGTTCTTTAAACAAAAACAAAGCAACCTCAACCCTTTTAATGTACAATCGATTCTAGCTAAGGCTTCAAGATCTTTATAAAAAAAGGTCTCAGGTAGGTTCTATCTTTCGTTGTTAATCGAAACAGAGGAAGAACGAAATATTCTTGTTTTTGTTCTTACTTTAATTCGAATATAAGATCTATGATGAAGTATGGATTCCCGTAAATGATCTATAAAGGTCTTTTTCTTATTTGCAACACATGAAAAGAAAATTTTCTGAGATCTTGGTTATCTTGTATGTTACGAATCTTGTTGGAGATGTAGGAGATGATGTTGAGATGTGACGATGGGAATAGGATTTAGTTTGATGGATTTGATTGTGAAAAAATGTGACTATGTTGGCTGATGTTGTTTATGTTGTGGCAGTTTGATCGAGTCTATCATCTACAATTTTTCATTTCTTTGACCTTTGACACATTGAGTATGACCGAGTCAACTCGGTAAATACCGAGTTGACTCGGTCTGAGTTGTTCGGTTCATACTGAGGTATAGTTGTTCGGTTCGAGTTGTTCGGTACCAACTGACTTTGTCTTGTTACAAAAATAACAAAAGCAACTGTCATAGACAGCTAAGAACTTGGATCTGTGTCCCCTTGATCTTTTTCAAACTGTGTACCAACAAAAATAAGCCAAGAAAGATAAGCACTCCAAAAGCTCTTAAACCAGAAAAATAAGCTCAAATAGACCATCCCAATAAGCTTATAAATAGCTCAAAGCAAGCTGTTAAAATGAAGGACCGATTTTTTAGATAAGATTTGGAAAGTAAATGGACCAAAAAAACTTATAAATAATAGAAAAAAAACTGTTATAAAACAGTTTCATAACAACAACAAAAAACAGATTCGTGGCTTTTATTATGCAGACTAAGCCTACAAAAATAAGCTAAAATAAGCTCATAATAAGCTGAAATCACGAACCAACACACACACGAATACAAAACACCCCCGGTTAGCTCTTGATACCAATTGATAAAGGATCAAAAACACCTTTTCGGGGGGTCTTGGTTGATCAAAATACAAAAGATGAGATATTGTTGTTTTCTTGTGAGAGAAAGTAGAGAGAGGGGTGAGATGAACAAAAAGAAGAAATATTAGATTAGAGAGAGAAAGGGAAAAATTACAAAATAAACATCCACCACCCCTCATGGAGAGCCATGAGGGGCATTTATACTAAAAGAAAAAGCAAACTATTCCTAGTTTACATAAATGACCCCTACGTGACACGGAATGTCCAAGACTAGTCCAATTCACGTGTAAGACGTTAGCTTTACTAAAAAGTGGGGCTAACAAAAAGCATGAATTGACGGGTAATCATTCAAGTAATTGACTATTTCATATAAGAAGGAATCATTTCGGCCTTTAATTCTTAGTATATCAAATGCTTAAAGATCAATTTATGTATGGTGATAATAATAATAAAACTCTCTTAATCAAGTTCGTTAGGATGTGATTAAGCATTAAACATATTCATATATGGGTTGATAAATTTATTGTTAGTCAATTCTCAAAGACTAACATTGAATCGTTCATAGACAAATAATGCGAAATCAAAACACAATGATAGAGTCTTTTGACCTATATCTACCACATATGAGAAATCAAACATTTAACAAGTATCCAAATAATCCAACATCGAGTTTATTATGATTATAGCCATAAGCCTTAATATTATAGTATGTTTACATCACGATTCCTTTTAAGCCCAAACAAACATAGACGACTACTCCATGATTATGGTAAAAAAACAGATAATGAACTCAAGTAATCCAGTAAGAATCATATTAAAAGGATAAACAAGATTATACCGAATTCGACAAGCACATGATGATGTTTATACAAGTTTTCCCAAACAAAAACTATAAATTACCCAATTTACAATTCCAACTATCAAAAACTCTGTCACAGCCACTTAATAGCTCGGATTCTAACTTTAAAATCATTCTTCTTTCTGGTATAACAAATAGGAATAGATGAACTAAGAGTTAGTTCATCCTCCCTACTATTTCTTAGTGATTCTTCCTTCTTTCTTTGATTTGTAGTGATTGTGTGTAAAAACTCATAACTAAGGCCTCCTTTTATAGGCTCAAAATCCATCTCCTAAACGTGGGTAATTATTACTCAAGGCTAGTAAAAGGTCTCTACTCAATGCCATGGTTTTAATGATTTTTCATAACAGATAGGGTAAGTACGCCGCACTTCACAAGAAATGTGCCGCACTTCGCTTTGAATTAATTTCTTTTTCCCCCGTTCACAAGTACGCCGCACTTTATGATAAGTGTGCCACACTTCCATGCGACTTTATTAAATATTATTTAAGTCTTTCTTCCAAGTCCTTATTCTAATGACCATTAGTGTCTTTAATGGATATCTTTTGCGTTTTCAGTCCTCCTTGCGTTTTTTAATCCTTAAACAACTAATACACAAACAAGTATCTAAAGATATGAAATTCAATATATTTATATAGCTAAATAATGTACAAACGTAGGATATTTTATGTATAATTAGAGTGTTATCAACGCTGCAGGTTGTCATGATGATTGAAAAAGCATGTCATGGGGATTACAATTTCTAGGAGAAAAATTGGTGAGCTAGAGTTCTAAAAGTAAGATTATACTGCGATGTCAATCGTGGAAGCTGAATATGTATCTTTGTCTGATTGTTGTGCTTAAGTCATCTGGATGCGAACACAACTTTTGGACTATGGATATAGATTCAACAATATTCCAATGTAATGCGATTCAAAGAGCGCTATCGCTATCTCATGCAATCTGGTTTAACACTCGCGTACAATGCCTATCAACATCCGTTACCATTTCATCAAGGAACACATTGAGAGAGGTACTGTTAAATTGTACTTTGTCGGGACGGAATATCAATTAGCTAATATATTTACCAAAGCTCTTCCTAAGGAAATATTTGAGTACTTAGTTCATCGAATTGGTATGCGATGTATGACTCCAACAAAGTTGGGCCGTCTAGCAAAACTATCTTTTTGAAAAGATCATACATCAAAATCATGTATATATATTTTCAAAAAAAATACAAAATTGAAAAAGTAAAAACAGAAAAAGATTTCCTTGATATTTTTCAAAAATATAAAACAAAATAAAAAATGCAAAAAGAACAAAAAGATATTTAAGCAATCACATGTCTTCTCGTTACTATTAGATTTATGATTCGTATCTTCTCACAAGTGTTTGAAATCATAAACTGGGATCATGATCGTAGAGGGAGTTATTCATATGATAAATGTTTTGTCACTACTAAAACATGTGTTTGTAAATATTCTATTCATGTAACCAAAAAGAATGTTTTACATCTTTATTCTTTAGAAAATCACAAAGTCTTTAACAAGAAATAAAAAACAATGATCTCTCAAATAAAGTTTTGATAAAATCAGTAATTTATTTTTAATGATTATATATTCGAGGGAGGGTTATAAATTTTTTTGTGATTTAACAGTCTTTGAAAATGTCAAAAATCCATTTTTGGGACTATCCATGTGAAGGGATCACACTCCAAGGGGGAGTTTGTGAAAATTTTTGCTTAAAACAAATTCAACAAAACATAGAAGGACTGAAAATGACAAGATCGAAACTAGGAAATTCGATTTTAAAACTGCAGGGACTAAAATTGCACGTAGTGAAAAGTCTCATTTTCGGTCAACCCTTGATCAAACCAAACACGAGAGGATATAAAAGGGGGTTTTCATTTTCTTTTCCATTTATCTTTTTCACACTCAAACTCCATTTTCAATATTCAATCCATTTCCGGTTGTGTTATAACACGGTTCTAATAACGATTGCAACTGAAATCCTTATAAAAAAGTAAGCATAACATGATTTATATCTCATATGAATTGATTGTTTGATGTTTGAATCAACCAAATTCAATTTCAGTTAAATTAGGGTTTACCTAAATTTGGGGTTTTTTGAAATTAATTGTTTTAGAATGTTCATAGATGTATATAAACGTGAATGCATGTGTTTAATTATAGTTTAATTCATCTTTGGGCCTTATTAAACCATTTTTGGTTACCTAACCATTTTCATTTGTATATCAAATTTCGATTGAGATGATTAAAATTTATAGATAGTTGTCAAGGGCTTATAGAATGCTTATTGAATGGTTCTTGATGCTTATTGTGATCTTGGCTTATTTTCGGTTAACCTAGATCATTTTCGGTAACAATGTGTTGAAAGCCAGTTTCGGTTGTGTATGAACTAGCCAATTTTGGATGTTAAATAGTTAACACGAGATAGAATTTATCATAAACTGAACCATAATCATACATAACAAATTCTATCGAAAAGTGGAAAAGATAAATTCGGCTAATCGTAGTCAATTTTGGTTATTGACTACTAAAAATGAGAATGGACTAGATTTTAGGTTTTACTAAAAATAAAGGCTAAGTTTTGAATTTGCAATGTATTGGACTTTCGTGCTTTAACTCCTTTCGTGGAATGATAAATATAGTTAAATCTTCCTTTTTCTATAAGGAATACCGTTTTCTCTTAGGAATTTATTAGGGATCTAAGTATTATCCGGTTCCGACCGTTTTTCTATTTATAAAAAGAGTTAGCAACTTGGTGACCATCCGGTTTCCATATAAGAATTCGTTGAATTTCAGCTATGTTTTTCTTTAAATGTGCTTATGAATGAATATGATAAAATGAATTGATATGTGTGCAAAAACAAGAACAAAGCTCAAATGTCTGTGAACAGACCAGTATTTCATGTGTCTTAATCAACAAAATCACACAAGTTTTTAAAAGTGTTTTTAAAAGGATCCAAAAACAAAATGCAATTGTTTTAATGATTAATATAGCTTATGACAAGTTCTTTTGTATTCAATTGATCTAATGGTCTAAGTTACATCCGGGTTCGACCATTTTCTAGAATTAGAATGTGGTGGCGGCTTAAGGACCTAATGGTATAAGTTGCATCCGGTTTTGACCGTTTTCTAAAGGATAGAATGTGGTAGTAGCTTAGTTACTATCCAATTGAAATATAAGAGCATATTGGTTCTATAGCTATATTCTACATTTCAAAGTCTTTAAAAACATAATCAAGTGATTTGTGGTAAAATCTCGGATGTTGTCAAAAAGTTGTATTTGTGTTGTCAAATTGATACTCTTTCAAAAAAAGGTTTTGAGAATATGAATGATAACTCTTGAAATTTTTAAAACATAGTATTATTCAAAATCAGAGTTTTTCTTCATTATTCTTGAAAGAGTATCATTACACAAAGCTTTTTGGTGAAGACACTCAAATAGAAAGAGAAAGGAAAACTATACGTGAAAAAGAAAATCAAAGTATGTTTGAAAAAGAATTGCCAAAACATACAAAGTGAAATCCAAAGAATAATGTAAATAAAGCGTATGACATGTGCTCGAAAAAGCAAGAAATCGGCATGTGAGAAAGAAACTGATCAAAAATATCTTCAAAAAGAATTGCTCGAACATATAAAACAGATAGAGTGAAATAGACAAAAATGTTACAAATGAATTGTTTTTTATCTAACACATTTTTGTAAGAGATTCAGACTTCATCATGGCTCAACAACAACACAAGAAATCATTTTAAGAGATCTTCTTGTTCCAGCCAACAAGCGATTTGAATTGGCTGAAGCAAATAAGAAGATTGATCTTGTCAATCCACCATGTCCTCCATCAAGCAAGATTCTTGGAAACATCTGCTCCAGTACCATGGATCTATATTCAGCAAGTGTGTCATACTCTCAGGTTGGATGATTCTAAGGAAAGGTTTATATTCTTCATTGAAACAAACGAGTTCACATTCTCAGTAGATGACTTTAGACGTCTGTTTTAATTGCCTCAAGCTAATGACAACAACAACGCTGGATTTGTTAAACCTCTTACTTTCCCAGCAATGCTTCCATTTTTCTTTAATGAACTTGGAAGAATTCATCTTCCTAGATAGTTCTCTACAAAGGACTTATCTCAACCATGGCAGATTCTTAGGAAAATTTTCTCCAGATGCTTAACTACAAGAGTGACGGGTATTGATCACCCATTGTTCTAGATAATGCAGATGTTCTATTATTTTGTTAACAATATACATGTGGATTATGCTGTATTGATTAGGAAGGACTACTCTATTCACAGTTGTATCCAACAGTAGTAAATTTTTACCTACGATTCACAAAGATCATTATTCATCACATTTTGATTGAGAATCCCAACATACCCAAGAGACTTAATGAGCATTATCACAGACTTGAAAATGATGAAGTTGTGAAATCAATTTTCAATTCTAGTAAGTATAAGGAACGATTAGGAATACGAATTCCTGGGTGGATATTGACGTAAGAGATGAGGCTTACTAGGCACTATCAGTTGTATGCTTCATTGTTTGGGGTAGATGTTCCAACGACTTAGTCATTACCGATTGAGTATGGAATGCATAGGACCTAACGCCCCTAGGTCGCTTAACCCTGTTGAACATCAAGGTAAATCAAGTGCTCTACGTAAACCTACTATCATTAGGATTCGAATGAGAAGCCAATTGGATCCTAAAACTCCAATTCTTACAGGTGATGAGATTGATGTTACAAACTTAGATGAGGCAACACAAATAAGTCTTGCTACTGCCAGAAGCACATATGACTTTAAAATTCAGCAAGCTGTCAAGAAAGTTAATAAGCACTTGGTGTTGATGAAGAGGATAGTAAAAGATGTTGGAAGGTAATCGATGCTGTTGATGCTAATAAGTTTGTGATTGATATTTTTTACAATAGCCACAAAAAGGATACACAACTCTATGTTAGAACCCAGGAGTCTAAGGGAAAGTTCCCGAGGCGAAGATAAAAGTGTTGATTTGATGATTATTATTAAAGAAGAGGAAAAATTAGCTGAGGATACGTTGGTAAGAAAGAAAGGATGGTATCGTCGTGGATTAAGGATACACCCCCACCACAAACACCATAGATCCCCCTTGATTTCATTATGATCTTTTTTCTTAGCGTAAAGGGCTTTCCCCGGTAAATTTATTACCACAAAAAACATTTAAGGAAAAAAGGTGTAGGTGTATCGTCCTAACCATAGCCAGTTAAGTGGACAAATGAGAAACGCCACCTGTAGTGCAACAAACCTATAACGACATGAGATGTACAAACCAACCTTATGATAAAAATCTTCAACAAGCTAATAACCAAAACACTAATATAAGAAATGAATAACCCATTCTTTATTACTAACAAGAAAGAAAGCTAAAAAAAACACACGTTCTTCTCTAAGCCGCAAGCATCGAGATGGCATCAAAAAGTCTATGAATAAAATGTTATCAACAATGATTATCACAGAACTTTGTTTAAATCTAAATATATTTAGTAGAGGCGTCTATTAGGCATATACCTTTCTATTTCTTTTAGTTTGCGTCTTTCAAATAGTATTCGTCGGCATCACCTTACCATAAAAAATAACCAAGAGTATAACTGTAGGAACTTTTGTCTTCCATATGGTACACCACAACGAGAATGAATCCTAAGTCTCAAAAGTGTTCCACTATACCCAGGGACATCAAGAGATGCCACACCATGAGCGGTTTGAATTTAATCGCAACCCTCCAACAACCAGCAGATCACCTAGCATTTTCACAGTCATCTACGCCATCCCAACTGACGCTTACATGAACCTTATTGAATACATATTATTGGCACAATTATCAACTGATGTGACGCCCATATGTGACGTTACCAACAATACCACGACCACTCGAAACCAACCCTAATCCATCCACGCCAGCGTCCATAATAACAAAAAAAATATCAATTCAGCAATCATTTGCCCACGTAAAGCTCCAAATCCACCTTGGCTTATTCATACTATAACCGCAAGTACATGGTTGTTAAGAACATTCATGAATAAGTGGGACATGGGTTACAAGCACCGCTCATCAGCAAAAAAGATGCAATCTTACATTTACTAAAAAATGAAAACCCTTAAAAACTTAGTGTTTTATCAAATTAGCCTGCCACCAAACAAATCTCCTAGGAATAATGACTTAAAACATTGAATATCTTTCCGATGTAAAGAACATCGATCTTTTCCCAAAGGATGAGAAAGCAATATCAATCCAGCCCAAACACACAAACCTTGATCGAATCAGAACAAAAAATCCAAACCCTAACTGCAATGGCCAGATTTAATGATAGAATAAGATCTATGGTTACATACATTCCCATAATAACCGGAATGATGCGATCTGAATGACTAAAACCCTAATGAATAGGATTGCCAACAGGCCTATTGACGCCCCAATTACAATCAAACCTTTGGTACTGGAATCAGGAAAGTGACGACCAATCACTCCAACACAAAAACACGTGTTTCAAAATCCTAATGCTAAAACTAATCAACAAAAAAGACCCTAACTTAAAGAGTGACTTGCGTATCGATTAATTTAGGGAATCTTAGGTTGACCAGTATAGAAATCAAGACACCAAAAATAATTTAAGGATGATGATAGCAAAGCGAATCACCGCACCGTTACTCCTCCCTGATAAGCAAAACTATAGAACCGAAAACTCAAAACGCTTAATGCCTAAACCCCTTAATACACTGGACTGCTTAGTCTCTGGTGAGTCGTTCTAGGAGTACATGAAACAATTACGAAACGAAGCTATTTGGAATGAACGGATTGGGTTTGGTGGGGGCGGAACGTCTCCGTTTTGAGTTCTGTATTCTTTGGACCTAAGAGAAGACTCTCCTCAAGAATGGATGGCTTTCCGCAACCCACCACCCTTCATCAATCTAAAACCAATACAACTTCATCACCAAAAAACTCTAAGCTCCTGATCGTGTCAGCAATACGGTACAAAGAGTAGCTATTTCAAGAAAATGGAAGCAGAACGCATCTCGCCCCGCTACATGTTTTTAGTACACTTGAAGTAATCGTACATGCAAGGAAAGGACTTTAAAGCTATCTCAGAAATGGTTCATCAGACTTTGAAGAAAGTGGCCCCTCTAATGGTCGACAAGACAACCAATGACATTATTAAGAAAAATATATCAAAGGTTGTAGCTGACATAATCATATAAAAAGGCAAAGGTTCAGATATTTATATTGTTCCTTATTGCTGCATGTTGTTAAGAAAGGATGAAATTGAGAGAGTATAAGGAAGGACTTTTATGTGGTTACTAAATGATAGTAGCTAACAAATGTTCTCCTAGGTTGACTACTCTCCACCATTCTTTATAGAACTACCTTATCTAAATCATATACTTCATCGTGCATCCTACAAATCTCGTAGTTCTTCTTCCTCCGATCTTCATCATAATCTATAATTTGAAGATGAAGGGATGATGAACAAGCAGTAATGCTGATATAGCAATTATGGTCTGTCATTGATCAGATCAAAGTTTAAGAGACATGTTCCGATTGTTGAACCGATAGCATGACTATTGCTAGCACTCGTGATCATGAAGACCATCATGATGATCATGCTCGTCCTAAGGGGGGAGCAGTGCAAAAAGACAAAAGACTTCTGAGCATGGAACGTTTATGATGCTTATAAATCGTTTAAATTATTTTTACCAAGTTGTAATATTTATAAAATCAATACACCTATGGTTCTACAAGCAACTAACGAGTAGAGATCGGGCGTCGTTCTTGTGTAGGATTGGGTAAAATCAATGAGGTCATCCCAATGAATAAGTGTTTTAGTAATTCTATATTGTTAACAATGTGTTACAAGTTTAAATACAGGATTTAATCGAATTTTAGAATTCGAAATATAATACGAAAAGCGAAATCTAAAATATGAATGACGAAATCAAGGAGAAAAGACGAACTAGCCTAAGTATTCCTTGTTACAGTTATACAATGGTGTTCTCCTAGTGAACTGTCTATTTAACGTTTTATTATGGTGGTTCTAGATTAACAAGCCCGATTTACTATCAATACTGTCCTATATACCCTACGATTTAATATCCCCCGTGATCATGGAAGTTGGCTTTCAAGCGCTTGATGCGTAATTTCTAGTACTAAATAAAAACTTGTAACCTTAGGTTTTACATTTATTAAAATCCCTCTGAAATACATTGACTATTCCTTCACACTAAAGAGCCAGTCGTACTCGATTGTATAGTGTATTGATTGGTAAGTACGTGGTTGTAAAGGTGTGAACCCTAAGAACTAGTTCTAGTTTGTGTCTCTAATGTTTAATTAGATATTTATTATTCTTCTAAGAAAGCAGGAAAGAAAAATGTTTGAGTTAGTTGAAGGATTATATTATGGAGATTTGTGATTCGGTGGTAGCCTTGCTGTCGAAAAGGGAATTGGTATAGTGACAGACAAATAGGAAGGATGAACACAATTAATTACTATGATCTCTATTGCAATGTATTGACGCCATTTCAGCCAAATTATCTTATGAGATACGCCTTTATCTAATAGGTTGGTTCTCATATTAGCTTTCCAGCCTAAAGAGTATTAATGTATATAAGGGTCATGGGTAGAATACCCACCAAATGAATATTGGTCATTCAACTTCGGAAGGAGAGAAAACATTTTGATCACACCAAGAGTTCTCACAACCTCAATTAATACTTATTCAGAAGCACAATGTAACTTAAACGCATACATAATTACTACAGAAACGCTGATAAATAAAAACATAAGATCATACAATTAATAATCATAGGAATTTTTTTTAAATCTAGAATACCAAGAACAAGTATTAGAGCACAATAATATCATTAGCTACAATAATTAAACTGCCATTGAGCTGCTCAATCAACATAATATGGGTGACTTATATTGGCCAAATAAATTGAGAATGATTACAAATGTGCTAAATTATGCTCCTCGATCCACATAGTCGACGTCTGAACAACCCTCGAAGGTTTCGCCCCTACACCTCCCGCGTCTGCTCCTTTTCTCCCTTTTCTTGTTCTTTCGGCTATAAGCTTCCACGTGAATGAATGATGTAAAGAGGAGAATTTATTCAGTATTATTTATAATAGTATGTGAACGTTTTTTTTTTTTTTTTTGGGAATGGGATGGCTGCATGTTTTTTTCAAACATGTATGAGTTCAGGCCCCTCGACATCTCATTGTGTTCTGCAATAAAAAACATTAATGACTTTTTGCAATAATTAGTCTTGGTCCGAAGTAATCTTTACGGCCCGTTAACGCATCCGACTGCGTTACGCCTAAACCTCCTGACGTGGCTTTCCATCTTGTAGCGTAAAAATATGTTACGACGTAATTAAATCCACACGTTACGTCGTAACCCTTAGTCAGCATAAATATCATTTTCATAATAATATTTTACGGCGTAACTCCTGCCGGACGTTACGCCGTAATGCCTCATCAGCACCAATTCGTTATAAATAATTTATTACGGCGTAACTCCTGCGGGACGTTACGTCGTAATTTCTTCGCCAGTATTATTTCACATGTAACAATATTACGGCGTAATTCATATGGGCCAATTACGCCGTAATTCTTCCTTAATGCGGATTTTGATGTAATTCGTCCATTTTCTGCATCTTTTTCGTTCTAATGCCCAAATTTCCTGAATTCGTAAAATAAATGAATTAAGTATCAAATTCATATAAAATTGATATAAAGCAAGGCAATAAACGCGGAATTTGATATAAAAAAGCATTAAATTTTTCATGTTATCACATATCCCCCCACTTGACTTCTATTTGCCCTCAAGTAGAACCTTTTAAATAATTCTCAAAAAGATATCTTCCTGGTTATCTAGGAAGATATGAATTTAAAAATTACTTATGATAGAAAATTCTAAACCGAGCACCTCACAAAAAGGAAAAACAAATCACACTCATACTCTCACTAATCTATGTGTTTCATTTTTTGTGAACACTCAACTGCTCAGTCATGACGAGTATTCTATCATAAGCTTGGCAATGATACTAATCTCCACCACTAGAGTCTAGATGCAACTATTCAAAAAGGCAAATGGGTTGACACAACACAAAGGCTTACGGGGTAAATCATTCTCTAAATACAATCTTTACCAAAAGCGTTACACCAACAAGGGCGACAAAACCACTCATATATATCCGTAATGACGGATGAGACATGTATGATTGCTCACTCCCTCATTCGAGCAAAACCAAGGGTTAGGATGGAGAATGATATAGGGTATGGATCTTCTAACTTTCACCAAAAGTAATAAACCAGCAAGGTGGCTGAATCACGCATACATGACTGTAACGATAGAATAGACATGCATGACTAAAACCTGAGGTTAGTGATTAGGAAAGGGGAGTAAATTGTTGTTAAATAAAAATTTACGGAACAAATAGTTTCCTAAGTCTACAATCTCCACGTGGCTGGCCGCATTCAATCCCAAGGTAAAAACGAAGGTCAAAATTCAATGGGTTTTCATAATACACGAGTTAATGCGTATGAAATATAATGTATTGCCTTATAATCTTCATAACTTTAGGCAAAAAATTTGCATTAACTCGGCCTTCATCGATTATAAACAAAAAAAATTAGGTGCTAAAACTTTTTAAAATTTAGGCCAAATTAGCACATAATTTCTCCAAATACCTCATTTCTATCTCCCTTCCCCCCACTTGAGATGTACAATGCCCTCATTGTACATATAAACTTATAATAGAATGGAGAGATAGAAATGTAACGGGTTTATAAAAACTACCCATTTATAAAGATGAAATTATCTCCAGCTGGACAAGGCGGAAATACTGCTACAATACGACATAAGAGCTAATTTATAATGATGATCAGCTGTAACAAACTACACTTGCTTGCATCTTTTTATCCTTGTTTTTCTTTTTCTTTTTTTTGATGCAAGACAAGGATACAATCACAATACGAACACATATATACATGAGCATCCCCCCACTTGAGATCAACCATCTTCAAAACCCGTCTTTTCTTCAAATACCCTCGATCCTAACCCGCGACTTTTACCAGTGAAACGAAAATTAACCCGTAACTCCCCGATCATGGACTAAGAAACTACAAGGTAGACTAGGCGATAGGTGTAACTAAACAACATATATTGGGTTACAGAATGAAAGGAAAGGCTCAACAGGTTGTACTAGGGGTATCTTGCACTAAAGTTGAGTGCAACAAAGGGTTTTACAGGGGGATTGACTAATCAGTGTGAAAAGTCAATATACACAAAACATATATGGGCTATTTAGGGATAATCCTAAAATTTTCCTTTTATTACAGCTACACCGATTACACTAGGTGCAATGCTCATTATTGTGGTCTCGAAAAGATATACCAGGCCAAGTTCTAAAGTCTACTACAGCCACCGGCACACTCATTTTTATTAGATTTATGTATAAGGGGAAAACGGAAAGGCTTATCCTTACATAATGGAATTATAAGGTAGGTGTGCTCAGTATAGTCTTAACTAGTTAAGTAATGAAAAACATGTCAAGATTTTATTAATGAATTTTTTTTCAAAACAAACTAGAAAAATAAAGGTAAGTATAATCAAATGGGTGTTTATTTCTAATCCTAAACTAGAAAAATAAAGGTAGGTGGGCTCAGTATAGTCTTAACTAGTTAAGTAATGAAAAACATGTCAAGATTTTATTAATGAATTTTTTTTCAAAACAAACTAGA
>BQNB010170030.1:0-13716 GCA_026074375.1 Tanacetum coccineum | reverse complement strand
ATAAATAGCATTATCATAGGTTATAAATATCCCCATGACTCTCCATGGGGTGTGAATGAATGTTTGGTTAGTTCTTCATTTTAATAAAACACATAAACTTTTTCGACCTCTCTCTACTTTCTCTCACTAGACTTATGGTATATTTAGCTTATTTTGATCATCTTCGACCCCTCGAAGGTGGTTTTGATACATGTAACAAGTGGTATCAAAGCTCCTCAGGGGTGTGTGTATCGTGTTTGTGTTGCTTCATGGCTTATGGCTCATTATTAGCTTATTTTGTGGCTTATTTTTCCACAAAAAGCCACAGTTTGGTTATTTAGGTGTGTTTTTGACAAAAATCTTTGATCCTTCATAATGTTCCATCTTTCTTATTGTATATATAAAGGATTTTCGTGGCTTATTAGTTGTTTAGCTTATTTTGGGCTTAATAGGTCACGGCTTATATTGTTTAAGCTTATTTCATTATAAAGCTTTAAATTTGTGTCTCATATCATTTCTAGCTTATTCTTCTATCATGTACGTGGCTTATTAGTGGTTCAATCACTTATTAAAGCTTATTCATAGGCTTTTAGGTCGTGGCTTATTTACCTAGTATTTAGATTTTTTTGCTTATTCTAGTTCAAAAAGCTTTAATCTTTCTTTCTCAAATCATTAGTAGCTTATTGTTGGAAATATCTCGTGGCTTATTTGCTTGTTAAACAACTTATTTGAGCTTATGTTGAATCCCGTGGTTTAGCGTGAAAGAAATACAAGTACTAGCGGTTTAAAATGAAAAAGGACACAAGGACGAATCTAGAACACTTGGAATAAGGATGGTACTAGGCGTTTTAAGCTTTGTCTTAGCGGTTTAAGGGTGTTCTACGCGGTTTATCTTCATTCTAGGTGGTTTAACAAGTTTAGCTCGTGATTTAAGCAGGTCTTTGCAGTTTAACTTGCTTAGGCGGTTTAAGTTTTTACAGGCGGAATAAGAACTAATCATGCGGTTTATTCAGGCGGATTAAGTTTTAAAGTTACGCGGTTTAAGACTCAAGGTGCTCGCGGTTTAAACAACTAGGGTTGGCGATTTACATGTACTAGCGGTTTAAGGACCTTTTCACGCATTTTAAACTGCTAGGGTTAGAGAGGTTTACAAGTACTAGCGGTTTAAGGACTTCTCAAGCGGTTTAACATCACCTTATCACGCGGTTTATCGAGTCAAATCAGGCAGTTTATGGTTTCGTCAGCGATTTAACCTAATTACGCGGTTTAAGGTTTAAAGGGTCCGTGGTCGCAGTTTAAGGTGTACGTATGTTTCGATTTAACATTCGAGCTTCAAAAGGGTTAAGTTCACTCAGTATTAACCGAGTTCACTCGGTGTCGTGGGTTCCAGGGTTTAGTTTTGAGAGTGTTACAAGCCCTAAGTGAATGTCTTACTTTATACCCTTGGAATTTACATTATTTACCCTTGTGTTTGAAACCTAGTGCAACTTAACCAACAACAACCCTTATATTTGGAAATTAATTCACCATTAGTCCTTCATTATTAAGTAATTAAACCGTTAGTCCTTATTAGCCAAAATAAAAAATGACCATTAACGTGACAACCAATAATATTCAAAGATAAATTTATCGTTTTTCCTCTATTAATTATCAAAGCACATCAACAATAAAAAAACAACAACACAACAAACACAATACATCACACTAAAACGATCCTTATCAAGATTCACCTTCACTCTTAAAGGCTAGTATCGGATTTCAATGACTATGGGGTTTTTGTACGATGTTACTCAGTTATGATTGAAGTTATTCGTTGGTTTTTTGCTTCATTCTCAGGTTCGTTATATCGGGTTGTCACCATCAGTGGTCATTAGTATTAGCCGACAGAATATATAAGGGGATTCGGATTGGGTTGATCAAGAGAGTACTTTCTGACATCTTTTCACTCGGTATTGCTTATGCAATCACTGGTATATGATGCTAAGTAAGCAGTTTCAGTTGTTATAAGATGTACACATGTGTATGATAATTCCTCAAATAGTCATCATCATAGAGGGAGAAATGTGTACATCCAGGGACGTAGTTGACTTTGGTGTTGCAATTCATATCATCACTATCCTAGAGGGAGAAAAGTATATTTTCGGGACTTAATTGAGTTTAGTGCTATGGTTGCAACTTCGTAAAAAGGGATAAAAACCGTTAGTCATTATTAGCCAAATAAAAAATGACCCTTAACGTGTCAACCAATAATATTTCAAAGATAAATTTATGCTTTTTCCTCTAAAATTATCAAAGCACATCAACAATAAAAAAAACAACAACACGAACAAACACGAAATAATCACACGTAAAACAGATCTCTTATCTCAAGATTTCACCTTCACTCTAAAGGCTAGTTATCGGTATTTCAATGACTTATGGGGTTTTTGTACGATGTTACTCTAGTTCATGATGAAGTTATTCGTTGGTTTTTTGTTCATTCTCAGGTTCGTTATACGGTTGTCAACATCAGTGGTCATTTAGTATTTTAACCGACAGAATATATTCAGGGATCGGATTGGGTTGATCAAGTGAGTACTTTCTGACATCTTTTCCACTCTTGGGTATTGCTTATGCAATCACTGGTATATGATGCTAAGTAAGCATAGTTTCGTTGTTATAAGATGTACAATCGTGTCTGATAATCCTCAAATAGTCATCTATCATAGAGGAGAATTGTGTACATCCAAGGGACGTAGTTGAATTTGGTCGTTGCACATTCATTCTCATCACTATCCTAGAGGGAGAAAAGTATATTTTCGGGACTTAATTGAGTTTAGTGCTATGGTTGCAACTTCGTAAAAAGGGATAAAGTGTGAACTTCGGGATTTGGACTTTATACAACAAGACTGTGATGCTTCTTAAGTGAGATGATGTTGATGATATTATCCTTTCCTACAGATTTTCCAAAATAAGATAGAAGGTCTTTGAGCCGAGCTGGAAGGAGGTTGTATGACTCAAGACTAGTGCATTAATTCTTATCGGTCTTAGAGTTGTCAGTTTTGGAGGGAGCAAAAGTAACAAGAGCCTACTAGTTGGGAGGGAGTAAAAACTCAACTAGATACTACACAAGAAGTTCAAAACGTAATTCATATCAAAACCGAAGTAATTGGATAAGGGAACTTCAAGGATGATGAATGAGAATCAGATTTAGAAAACTTCGACATGACCAGGAGTGTAAGAAAATGAAACTTTTTCAAGACATGCAGCTAATTCAGAAACTTCTAGATGACCAGAAGCGTATGAAGAAAGTTTTTGAAGACATGTCAGAGGTAATGAGCAGAAATCCAATCAAGACCGAGATCATCGGTAGAGAAAACTTCCAAGTCATCCTCGGTAGTGTATTACAGTGTCTTCGTCTGCAAGATGAAGAAATAAAGCTGGAGTATTCAAGAAGATCAAGACTATTTAAGACAATCTCAAGGAATACTCGACTTCATTCTTATCATTTTTCTTTATTTTTGCTTGTAGAAACATTGTAACCGATTCACGCGTGACACCATCTTGGAGGGAGATTGTTAGCCTTACTATTTTGTAAAGCTAACGTCTTACACGTGAATTGGACTAGCTATAGATCAACTGCTATACGCAGGGACTACTATTGTATAAATGGGATAGATAGCATTGTCATAGGCTATAAATACCCTCCATGACTCTCCATGGGGGTGTGGATGAATGTTTGGTTAGTTCTTTATTTAAATAAAACACATAAACTTCTCCAACCTCCCTTAACTTTCTCCCACTAGACTTATGGCATATTTAGCTTATTTTGATCATCCCTAACCCCCCGAAGGTGGTTTTGATACATGTAACACAAAGTTTTAATAGTGTTCTATTATTGTATAATTTATATGTTTGGGTGACTAGAACGGAACACTTTCCAAACTTGATTATTATTTTATGACATATATCTTTTTCAAATGTGCATAAGTTGGTTGGGATTAATTAAATTCGAGGGGGGGATTTATTGTTACAATACAACCAAATAATGCATATATAAATATCTTAAAAATAGTTTTTTTGAAAGGTTACACAATAATGGAATAATATTGAAACTTAGATGGGTTTTTTTAATTTAAAGTTTGAGTGACTTAATTAGAACGGTCGTCAAACTTTGTTACTATTAGGCAACATTTTCCTTTTTTATGGCAATTGATTTATATATCACTTTTCTTATTAGGACACTCATCTTCATGCATTACATGGTTGTACACTCACATCATGCATTATCTACATGCACAATAAAATGTGTACAAATGAGAAAATGAAGTGCAATCACCTCCTTTTTATGGTAAATTACACCGTTCATCCCTGAATTGAGGCCCGATTGCGAATTTAATCTCTAGACAACGAGGGTCGATGTCGTTAATCCCTAGAGACGATTTTTGTTGCCCGTTTGGTTCATCGAGCCTCGTTATATGTATCTGGCGTTACTTTGGCTCTTATTTAGCTTTTTGACCATGGGCATTTTAGTAATTTCATTTTTTTTTGTTTTTTCACCGTTGGTCCCTGACTCAAAAATCCCAATGGGTACTTTATTGTTGGGTTTTTTGTCGTTTACCACTTGTACCATTGGTCCCTGAATCATTTTTTTGTATTATAAATGATGGTTTGCAAGGTAAAACACATTAGAAAATGGTTCGTTGTTCATGTGGTTTGTAAGTCGTGATCAGAACATCGTGGACTAATCGAAAATATGTTACAAGTCATTTTGTTTGTTTATTTACACATCCTTTTTTTATTTTCAGAGTCCAACATGTATCAACTTCCTCTGGTGGTTTGATCCACCGATGTGTCAAAGGTTTGTTCAAATTGTCCTTGGTTTGTTGATGTCACATAATGAGCTTGAAGAAATCCTTGTTATGGTTAAAGAAAAGTGACTGAAGTTGATGAAATGTCACATCATCAGTTGGGTTGTGTTTGGGTTTTACGTTTACTGTACAATGTGAAGCTTTAGGGTAGTTGCTTTTTTGGGTGCGAAATTGGTCAAATACATATTAGCTTTTTGATAGATGTTCTTATTAGGTAATAGGTTATGCTATTGTGGATGTATGTGGTTTTGTGTTGACTGATGGAATGAGTAGATTCGGTTATTAGTCATATTGTTATGGATGAATGTGTTAATTTGTTTGACTAATAAAGTCAACATGTAGTGTATTGATGTTTGACTTATAAAGTCTACAAGAGTATATGTTAGATTGAATTGGGTTCACTAGTCTGATTTAGAAAATTCAAATAATGTGTATAATCATTTGGCACCAAAAACATAAAAGCTTAAAAAAACAAGAAATTAATTTATACATTACAAAAACAACAACTAATCTAGGATAATTCATACAACTGATATATACAAAAACAACAAAATCAAACCCAACTAATTAATTCATAACAAACATAAACCAAGCCATTGTCACAAACACTATCATAGTTGACTTCCAAAAGAAAACATTCTTTTGACTTTTCTTCAACTCTTCCATGAGTTGCTGCATTTGACCTTCCATATCAGCAAATTCAACTTAAAGGACTGCAAGTACTTCTTGGCTTCTTACTTCGTTTTATAGTTCTTATCTTTGAGGTTTTATCTAGCTTAGGTCTACTCGCTTGATTCCTATCAAGTGAGGTTTTAATCTCTATCAATTAGCTTTCTTTTAGTCTATCTTTTTCTTTGTTCCCTCTATTTTTGTAAATCTTTTTGTTGACCTCCATGGAAAATGAAAATCCTATCCGTACTCTTGGAGATTACTCCAGACCTAGCTACGAACGCTATCAAAACACCATTGAGCTCCCCGATAGGAACAATGTGGTGCCTCTGTGATCTGACACTATCCGGTTGGTGCAAAACGGATGCTCATTCCACAGACTTCGGTCCGAGGATCCAAACCAACATCTTAAGGATTTTCTAAAACTAGTGGACTCACTTGAACTTGATGTTGCAAATAGGGAAAGGATGCGCCTGCGTTTATGTTAATTTTCCCTTCCCGATCAAGCTAGCAATTTGCTTGAACGTCTTCCTGCAGGATCCATCTCCACCTGGGAGAATATTACTACTCGTTTCCTTGCTCAATTCTTTCCACCAGGAAGTATTGCAAAACTCCAAAATGACATCCTGATGTTCCAACAACATCAAGGTCAATCTCTTTCTGAAGCATAGACTTGTTTCAAGGACTTACTCTAAAAAGTCCATCATCATGGCATCGATCTTTGGCTCCAAGTCCAACTATTTAATGACCGCATCGATCATACCCTGAAAAGGACAGTAGACTACGCCGCCGAAGGGAGATTAAGGAAAATGAGTGCAGAAAAAGCCTGGGCCACTATCGAAGAGCTAGCTCGATACGAGGATGAAGGATGGAGCAACCTCATCTTCCTAGAAGAAGGGAGCCTTAACTACAAAAACCCCAACATTAAACAATTATTAGGGGTCATGGAGTGTAAAGTTGACGAGCTCATGAAAAATGAAATCTCACTAATGAAGAAGTGAAAACATTTTTTGGATGTCGAGCAACATGATGCGTCAACTACCACCACAGCCATCCCGTCAGGAGGCATTCAAGGATCTCGTGATGAATTTCATTCTCGATCAAGAAGAAAAAGTTAGGCAACTCGAAGAGTACATATGTGTTATTGGAAGTGATTTCATGCAACTCTCTTCAGAAGTTGTTGAGAAATTAATAGAAGAAATAAAGGTTAAAAAGAATAAATTCACGAAGATCAAAAAATCACGAGGCACCCCGACACTGAGGATCTCGAGCCCTTTAATGGTCATAAATTCTCGGAAGCTCTCACAGAAAAGGCATCTTTCCATACACCTAAATTTGTCTCACAAAAGTCACTCTCTGTCAAATACGTCTACACAATCTTCCCCAGTCCACCTCTTGTAAGGGAAAGTACCTTTGGCTTTAAGCCTGGTACAAACAATAACCGCAACGTCAAGTCCTGATATGATGCGGAAAATTCAAGCCCACAAAGTTCCCCACAGGTCCTCCCATCATTTGAGGTATACACACCGCCCATGACTTACCCGGAAGAAGTAGAAGAGACTATAGGAATCCCGATGGAGGTAGAACCTTTGGACCACACAAAACTAGAAGATTTAGGCTTGAATACTTGTAGTCATGACATCTTTCTTAGTTCTAGGGAAATTTCGAGTGTTGATGAATCGGAGCCTTAACTTTTACCCAATTTCTCACCCTTAGATGTAAATCTAGGAGACAAAAAAGGAACCGACCCACCCAACAAACCACATAGTCCAGATAGTTTTAGGATGAAGGTAGTACACAAATCAATCATTAATACACCATCTTCGCCTCGCGTGGCGTCTTTCCACCCTAAGGATACGTATTGCTATTATCACCTAGGCACTGATGATCCTAAGAAACATTATGGATTTAAACCAGATTTATTAGGACAAAGTAGATCCCTAGGTGTTGATTTTTCGAATATGGAGATGATAGAAAATGATTAGGAATTAGAATATAAGGAATTTTCTTTTCTCGGAAGAGGACTTAATTCACCCGTTAGGACAAAAGAAGTAGAGAAGGTTAGGATTAAAGAAACACACCATTTGGAGCATATAATTCAACAACTAATTTTTTAGCATGTGACCCCTTCTCATAAGTGTACTGTTACTATCACCCGCACTTGAACTCATGTATAAGAGAACCCTACCTTTTATTTGTTAAATAAAGGTAGAGTCAGGCTCGTGACTCGAACAAAAACAAGCGCTTCTTGGGAGGCAACCCAAGCACGTCTCATTTACCCAATTCTTTTAATTTCATGCATTTTCGGAGTGTCTCGTGTGTTTTAATTCTCAATTCTTTGTTTTTATATGTTTGAATTATTATTTGATCATGCTTTATTTTGTCTTTAACCCCGTCTTAATTGCAATCAAAGATATTTCATAAAAATTATTAAATGAAAATCCAGTTTCTAAAGAACCATTTCAAACTTACTAAATAAATTGTTTAGATTAATTCACGTTTTGTGTTAGTTTCGAGTCATATGATTGTGATAATTAATATCAGGTTTTATGTAGTATTTTCTACAAGAAATAACTAATAGATTTTGGTGCAGAAATTTTTTCCAGAAAACAAAGAAGAATTTGTTTACAATGTGTGGAGACGGCGTCACGTCTCCAGCACTTGTAAATTTCGTATTTTCTTTAAATTTTTGAAAATTAATTTTGTATAATTTCTAAAATTTGTAACTTTCTTAAAAACCTGCAGAAAACCACAATTACATTAACACATTCATCCTATCTTTATTGCTTTTATAGAGTTTAAACCCTAAAAGTTTTGTTGTATATATCATTATCCCACTGATTTTACGCCAGGTGTAGTTGTTTCTTGTCTTTGATTTACAGGTTATATCTGATGAGAAGAAGCCTAGGAGTTCTTAGGAGTTTCATTAGACGACTCTCGGATGACGATTTAGCCAGTTATCACATGTTTCTTCTCCATTATTGAGCAAACCAGGGGAGTATTAGTTTTTTTTGTCTTTTTTTTTCCTTTTATTTGTTTACGAATACTTTTAAGAACATTGGGGACAATGTTCAAAATAAGTGTAGGGGGAATAAACCTTAGAAACTATTCCTTCAATTTCTATTTTCTTTGTCCTTAAAATGATGAGTAATATATCGAAACATAGCATAAACGGTAATTTTGATCCAAATTTAAAAAAATTATGACACACGCCGACGAAAACCAAGTATTAATAGTGTCTCATGAATAAGAATTATATGACTAGCACAAAAACCCTAACACTCAAAAATTCCACCCTAAAAATGTGAGGTTCGCCCCTAGATCTTTAGGAATTCAGGTATCCACCATTGATACCTAAGATAGTTGTACCTTTAGCTTTCTCGAGTTAAGGAGTGAGCAATCATGTATGTCACGTCCATGGATTTGTTCATGCATATGTGGTTTCATTGCCTTTTCTGGAGCATTGGTATCGGTTAAAACTATATTAGAGTGTACCGTAGTGTATTAAATTCTATAACTTGTTTTTGTGATGCATCTCGAGACCGCATAGTGAGAATTAGGATTTGCTAAATGATAAGAGGCACTAGGATTAACCCTGTTTTAAACCCGTATTTGTTATTATGGTCACCTCGATCATATAACTATCCCCACACCCTTGCTTCACACTCATTTTTAGTGCAAGATACCCCTAGTACATCCCTCACATAAATTTTAAATATTATATGACACATACCAACGAAAACTGAGTATTATTAGGCATCTCATGATATGAAAATATATTACTAGAAAATTCACCCTAAAAATTGTGAGTACGCCTTAGATCTAAGAATTCAGGTATCCATTTTAGATACCTAAAATAATTTTGCCTTTAGCTTTCTCGGATTAAGGAAATAGCAATCATATATGTTGTGTTCATAGATGTGTTTGTGCATATGTTGTTATATTAAATTCTAGAACTTGTTTTTGTGATCATCATCGAGACGCATATTAAGAATTAGGATTTGCTAATTGATAAGAGGCACTAGGATAAACCCATGTTGTTAAACTCGTATTTGTTATTAATGATCACCTTAGAATATAAGCAAACCGCACCCTTGCCATGCACTCCATTTTTAGTGCAAGATACCCCTAGTACATCCCTCCGAGCCTATCCTTTTAGCGGTTCTCGTAATTTTCCCGGTGGACTCTGGATACTTAATGAAGAGCATTGTTTACACCCAATGTTACACCCAAATCTCCTTAGCCTTCCTTGTATGTACTTGCTTTTAGTACATTATTGTAAACCCAATTAATTATTGCAGAAGTACATAGTTGCTAAGTCGAGTCATTTATCAGTGCATATAGTTTTGGGATGATTGGGAATTATGGTAGTTTTTATCTTATGAAGAATTGGGGAAGAAGTCACATCTTGCCCACATTAGAGCTTAATACGCTCCATGTTTTGTTGATGCTTTCGATTCAGGTCTGTAATTAGTTGATTGTAATGATTTAGCAAAAACTCAAGTGTAGGGGGTGTGTTTATACACCTCAAGTTATGTATTATGTTTTAAAAAAAGAAGAGAAAAATAGAAAAGAAAAAGAAAGAGTTGGATGTAGAGTTTGTATATCTTAGCTCGTATATCTTAATCCTAGAGTGGTCGAGTCTTGGCTTAGCAACGCCTTAGCAAGTATTCTTGTAGTTAATTAACTCGCCACCGCCCATGTATATACTATCACTTTTTGCTACTGTTTAACCTACACCTGAATATCACAACCCTTTAAAAGACCTCTTTGATAGTGATTTCTAGTACTTGCGCCTAGCGGTGGGGGTTTGATCCTTTACCAAGCCTATGGTAATTTATATGCTACGACAGGTAATGAGTGTTATTTTGCATTTTCTATATTGTTATAATTCATTATACACCTGAGAGAAAAAGAGAATCCAAACACTTATGTGAGATGCTAGTATATAACTTCCGTGCTTTTAATTACGAGGTCTAGAATGTTGTGTCGTAAAATATCTTTAAAAAGTGGTTAAATGCCCCCGATATTGTTAATGTCTAGGTAGAAAAACCCATTTGCTTGTCGACAAGCAAATCCCAAGTGTAGGGGTATTTGATGAGGTGTCATTATATATACTTTTTCGGGGTCATTTAACCCCCTAAATCGTACAAATATGCTCAAATTATGTACTTAATTGTTCCTTTTTATGTTTTAGCACTTAGATGGCTTTTGGAGGGAATACACGTGACTTGGACTCATTTAGAGAAGAAGCGGACAAGATTACAACTCTACACCAAATCTCTTAAAGAAAATTCATACATCGAGGCGGAGGAGACTAGTGGGCGTCACATTATTAAATTATGGTGTGCCGGCGTACAAGACGTACAAAAGGTACAAGCTGTGCAAGAATTTAATAGATCGGCGTCAGGATCAAACCTACTTAAAGAAGTCCCTATAGAAGATTAAGTGGTGCGACGCGTCAGGGATTATAATTGCGACGGTCCTCCGCGCCTGTTTTCATAATAATACATAACTCGTTTTAAGGTGTTTGAAAGTGTGTAACTTTTTGGCGGAACCGAACGCCTATTATTAATAATTCGATTGTGAGCAGGTTGTATTTGGGTGTCATATATTAAGGAGAGTCTAAAACCCTCTTGTATTATGCGTTTAGAACACTATATTTTATTCAAGTAAAGTCCATTTATATTCCCTTAATCTTTTCAAATATGTCTGTGAGTGTTGATTAATTAACGTCTCATCGTCTTCCTTTTAATTAGTGGGGCGACGGCGTCAGGATTATAATGCGACGCCGTCGCGCCTGTTTTCATATATATACAAACTCGTTTTTAGGGTTTAAAGTGTGTAACTTTTTGGGAACCGAACCCTATTATTAAAAGTCGATTGTAGCAGTTGTTTGGGTCATTTTTAGGGTGTCAAAACCCTCTTGTATTAGCCTTGAACACATATTTTAATCAAGTAAAGTCCATTTATCCCTTTAATCTTTCAATATGTCTGTGTTGTTTGATTAATTATCGCTCTTCGCTTCCTTTAAATATGTTAGGCTAGATCCATTAGTATTTACTTATAATTGCATGAAACTTAGTTTGTATATCTTTTTAATATTGCTTCTTGTGATGGATGTGCGCGTTAGGCTCTAGAAAACTAGCCATGAAATATTTAATTGGCATAGACGTCTAGGGAAACACTAGTGTGTAGAAAGGATACCATCGGACTAAGGAAATACTTACACATATCATCGCAAGAGTGAGAAAGTAATAGGATTAGGAGAAGCAAACTAAGGATTAGTGCATGATTAAGTAAATACTCTCGTTTACCATATAAGTTTCCACCAAAGTAGTTTAAATTTATTATTTTAGCTAAAACCAAAACCAACCTCTCAAAACCTGAATTTTACTTACTTTCTATAAAAAACAAAAAATAATATTCTCCCAACCCTTAGACCTCTGTTATATTCTGTTTGAGCCTTTCCAACCTATTCCCACAGAAAACGATAACAACTCCCGAGTCTTGCATATACTACACTTCAACGGTTGGGCACTCTGCCTAGAGAGTTGTAAAACCTGGTACGTTTACAACGACCGCATCAGTAATATAAATGAAAATGATTATACCAAGTATATCAATTCATTATTTAATAAAACTGTTTACAGTTCCAGTACCCAAATACCAAATATGATTAATGCATGATGATCCTAGTTAAATACTAATATCTTATTCACAACAATCACAGTTGGTGATAATGCATAAGTTCCATGAACAAATCAACTAGATTATGATCTTGTGGAACTTTGAGAATAATTATTTCAAAAAATTCATGAATAGTAAAGTTCTTTGAATAATATGTTGATTGTTATTTTGTAGTATGCACTCAATTACTTATACGTATTTAGTTACACTACATTTCATAAGATGTATGACATACGCAAAACATCCTATTGGAAATAGTCATCTCAACAGTTTTCCAAACCGTAAAGCATTCTTATTCTTTTAATGTAGTATTATGCAACTATGATTTTAAACTAAGCATGTGTAGTTAGCAATGTTATCATTCATGATGAAAACTTGCCAAGACTAGCATTGAGTATCATCCCAATAAAAATAAGCACTAGTGTATACAAACAACACTATGCTATTATATTTGGATATCACTCAAACCCAAGGTTTATTGATTATAATGATTTTACTATGATTATCACAATGTATATCAATAGTATCTTCATTATTAAGTCTAGGAATAAATTCCTAATCCAAACAACATTCATCATAATATTCCTTCTAATATCTTTCAATTAGATTTCAATATTGTCAAATCATCTAGCACCTATGCAAATGATACAACCAATCCCATATACAATATGATGCACATAATGAATCCTTTAGTGAGACTTAAGGCTTTCATTCATGTGTTCAATCTTATCTAGTGAGATAGATCATTTGAGTTTCACTCAATGATATTTTATATTTTATTCAGACTTAATTCACCACATATGTTTAATCTATCAAACATATTATACCAAGGTTGCATGTTTCATTTTCCAAAATACTTACAAGAAACTTTATTTCAATGTAAGGGATACATATTGCTTAGATGAAAAATTGTTTCTAATATGTTTTACAACATATTCGATTTTTAAAAAAATAAAACAAAGTACTCCCACTAGCTTTCAGATGTACTCATGCGCTATCTTATTTAAAATTATAAATCAAATCCAACAAGTGATTGATTTAACAATTAAATTTAAGATTCTGCTCATTAGATGCGTGCTTTTAAACCGCACTTGGATTTTTGCATTTTTATATACTTGTAAATGTTACATTGGATTTATAAAACCTCTTTTGATTACACATCGTCCTCGCAAGGTAATCATTCAATAAAGAGTTCTTGAAACTCAATTTGTTATATTTATTTTCAAGAAAAACAAGTATGACAATTTAATCATCTTTATTTATAAATTTTGTAAATGAAGAAGTTTTAACCATAGTCAGTTTCTTGAGTATGAGTAAACACTTATGTCATTTGATGTGCAATAAATATGTATACAATATTGTCCCTTTGAGTCTTCTCTTAAAGAAAACTCATTTAAACATCATCATCTAACCGATAGGTTAAAGATCAATCAAATTTCAAGAATATGATTATCTCCTTTTGGATAACATCTTTACATTCATAGGTTTTAAGTCATACATCAGATTCAATATCTAATAATGCATCTCT
>BQNB010170029.1:0-13716 GCA_026074375.1 Tanacetum coccineum | reverse complement strand
TATAAACTGAAATATGAGCTGAACATCGTCATGATGTTTTCTGCATAAGTCCTGTGTCCATCCTGAGAGACTTTGATACATGGTTGCAAGCATATATTTGAAGTCTAACTAGTTCTAACTTATTACTGGATGTGAATTCGTAAGTATCTATTCTGGTTAAGCGTTTATAGCACATTCCTTTAAGGCTATTTCTGAACTGGCTACTGAGTAATAAAGCTATCTATAAACTGATTTCTGACTAATAATAATCCAATAATCATTAACTATATGAAAGCTACATATAATACTTTTTGTAAAGCTGAATTCTAATACTAGCAGTCTAACTGATATTAAAGCTATGTCTTAAACTGCATGCATAAAGCATGATACTAAATAAGTACATATTGTACTATTTCGACTACTAATATGTGCTTAATTACGCATATTTTATACTTAATAAAACGAGCCTAAATGACCAAAAACAGACAGAAATTGCCAAATATATGTTTGTTTTGCTTTGTGTACTGTGTAGGTATCGGATATCGAAAAAAGGACGAAAACAGAGTCAAATCGGACAAAACCGAGCACGGATTTGGAAAGAGCACGAAAAAACGAAGCCAGCGATATAAATATCATTTTGGGCCAACCCGTACCCGAGTTATTGGGCCAGATCAGCCCATTGTGCTTATTTATAAGCATTTTAAAGCCCAAATTCATAGCCTGGTCAACCAAAGTCAAAGCTCACTATATAAGCCCAAAATCCACTACAAGGACTGGAACTGCAATTCAAGGAAAGTGTAACTTGAAGGGTTTGGATTAAAAGGTTTGGGCCCCAAGGCAAATTGAAGGCCAGGATTGAAGTTTTGAAGCTCTCACAAAAGAAACACAACTAACACAAATGCTTTGAAGACAAGTTGGCTATATAAACGGGCTCAAGCACACAGAAGACAGGATCTAGTTTAATTTTTATATTCAGTTTTAGTTTTAGTTTTAGTTTTCAGTTTTCTTTTTAAGTTTTAATTTATGTTTTCTTTTTAAAGCTTATTGTATTTTCATATTTATAACTTTGTATTGACAAATAATGTAATCTTGTTTCGTGATTTGAATAAAAGTGCAAATTTCGAGAAAAGAAATTGTGTTTAAAAGTATTTAAGCTATCTGAGTTTTGGCATAATGAGCTACACGGATGACAGCTAGCTAAATGATAAGAGGATTGTGCAGGTGTAATCTTTAGCTTTCTATTGGCATTATAGCTGAGATAACTAGAGCTTTTAGAGGTCTCTCAATTATAGCTAAGGATAATGGTACTCCTTCATTTTAACATTTTAGCTTAATTTACACTATTACATAGCTTAATCAGTGCTTAGGTCTGCTTAAAAGTGCTTAGTATAAGCTTTAAGTTTGGGCTATAATTATAGTCCAATTCTAAGTTTTACTAAAATAGGTATAATTTTTGTTTTTTAAATGAACTGTGACAAAGTTTTTGAGTTTAAAACTTGTTTAGTTTTAGAGAATTATTACTGCTTATGAGTTATTATCTTCGTAAAGAAAGTGCTGTATTCTGTCTTTGATTATTGCTTAATTTGCCATTATTTAATCCTAGTTAAAAAATCTTGTTTTGAGATATAAAAGATAAGCTAGAAATTAGTGTTTTTAATAGTCTTAGTAATAGAATTTTTATCAGAAATTCTAAAAGGGTGTTTGGACACAAGCATACAAATGGTTAGTCAACAAATAAAGTTATTATGGAGTTGAGGTTTAATAGCCAGTTTTTCAAATGATAGCCATTTTCTAGTAGTAGACAAATCAAGTTTGAAAGGGAGTTAGAGGTGTTTTAAAATTCATTTGATAAGAGTCTGATTTGAAATTCCATGCTTAAAAAAATGCTGAATTTTAGACTAGGAATATCAAGCTTATTGTTCAAGAAGTTGATTAAGAGCCGTTTGTTGTCCTTAAAGCCTATGCTTGATTTTTGTTACTTTTTATTCAAGCAGATGCCATCCATAGAGTAATTAAGAAGTTCTTTGGTAAGATTGGGTTTAAGTTTCTCACTGTCAAAATTATTTTTTGTATCTCTAAAAGTTGAAATTTTACAATCTATGCTTTAACCAACGTTAAAATTGTTTTTAAGTCTGATTTTTTGTGTATAAGCTTTTTCTGATAATGGCCATATTCAATCTATTGTCATTTATTATCTAACTTTAGCATGTTTTACTGGCTCAATTTTAAACCTGCATATAGGCTTTTGCCTCTTAAGCTAAACACACTCAGAATGCATTGAGTGTGTTAAGCCTTTTCATAAGCCAATCCCTTGGCTTATAAGTAGTTCAAACTCCTTAGAGTTTGCTATTCTTAGAAGCCCATAGGCCAATCTTCAAGGGCCTATAAGCCTTATTCCCTTAGAATCATTATTAGTGCTTATTTTTAAGCTCAATTATGCCCCCATAGGCTGTTTAGCTTAGTAATTTGCCCTGGTGCTGGATTGGTCATTTGTGCTTATTTGTTTGTATTTCTTGTTTATATTTTGTACTTAAGTGCTTATTAAGTGTTTGTGATTTCTTAGTTTGCTTATTTCTTTCTGCTTTGTGCTTATTTCCCTTGTTATTGGCCTAGTAGTCTTAAAAGTTTAGCTAGCAGTTCTAACTTAAAAGTTAGTACTGCTGAGCTTATTTGAGCTTTTCAGTTTGATTTCCTTGATCACTGTTGTTCTTATTTGTTGATAAGTTTAGTTTCATATATGTATTTGCTTATTTTTATTTCCCTAGCTTATTTGTGTTTAAAAAGGAAAAAAAGAATAAGCCTTTAAGCCCCTTTAGTTATTTTAAGCAATCTGTCTATTGTTCAGCAATCTCCCAGCTTATTTGGCTTGTTCCAATTGCTAATTTCTTGTCTCTAGTTGTTCCTTTTGCTTGTGTATTAAGCTTGTTTGCTTATCTCGAATTTTCCTTTGCTTAATTTGTCAAAAAAATCCAAAAAGAATAAGTATTTGAGCTTTAAGAGTGTATTAAGCAAACTGTCCGTTTTTATTTGCTTTTTCTGGCTTATTTTTAAGCTTTCAAGAATAGTGCCAGTTAAGAAAAGTGCTTGTTTCCATGTGCTTATTAAGAGTGTGTAAAAAGATTTGCGAAATTTTTTTTACTGTAGCAAGAGTTAAAAAAGAGAGGTCAGGACTCGAACCTGCGACCTCTCTCTTATAAGCCAACACACTTACCACTGTCTTTGGGACTTTTCACCTATCATGGATTGCACAATCAAATAGATAAGGCCCTTTTGGCCCAAGTGCTTATCAACCCTTTTGGGCTTATTCCTGGCTTATTTATAAGCCGTCGTTTTTAGTTAGCATTTTTTATAGATTCAGTATAGTCTTAAGTATTTATTGAATTTTTTTCAGATTTTATTAAAATAGTTTACTATTTTTAATAATTTATTTTCTTTAAAACCTTAATTAATTCATAAAAAATAAAATAAAAATCAGAAAAATACAAATCTTTTTTTTAAAATTTTCTTTTATTGTATATTTTCCCTATTAAAAAATAAATTTATATGTAGGGTCAAATTTTGAGGCAAAATTTTCACTATTTTAAAGACGGGAATTCAAACCCCGTTTTTAATTTTGGCTCGTTTTTGTCTTAAACTAACTCCTTTTCGATCTATTTTTTTTTTTTAAACTTGTTTTTAGTCAGTTTTAGAACCCTATTTTTAGTCAATTAGGATTTATTAAAATTAAATTTGCGTTCGTAAGGGTTAAATTTGCTTTAGTTGCTTAAATGTCGCGTTTTTAATTCCCGTTTACGTTTTTTTATGCTTACGTGTTTAATTGTCGTACTTGCTTATTTGTTTTTCGTGCATTTATTTACTTGTCATTTACATTTAGTAGGACTTAGTAAACCAAATCAAAATCTTTGAAACCATTCAAATCACGCGATCACGGACTCAACATCGATTTTCAATTCACGCTTCACCGAGGACAAACGACTCGGGAGGTTTTTGAGATAACTTTGGTTAAAAGTTTGTTTTTTAAATCCGACGGAAAATACTTACTATACTATAAGTGTTTACATCCTTATATATTTATATTATATACAATATGTTTGGGCGTATCAAGGATGAACAAAATGATGGAAATTAGTAGGAAATGGAATCCTGGAGTATGTCCCAACATCAAAAAGAGATTGGAATGGCTGAAAGAACAACAAAGATATTTTCCCCTTCAATGCTGTTAGTTTTATATAACCTATTTAGATTGACACTAATAACCAATAATTGCAGGGTTTGGCATGTAATACCTTCTGGTGAGAATCTTTTTGAGGTGAGATCATAGAGTGAAGGATTCACACTTGATGAAGACAAGAGGACCTATGGTTGCAGGATGTGGCAGTTATCAGGAATACCTTGTGTTCATGCCACAAAGGTAATATTTTTAATAAATAGGGTACATGAGAGTTATGTCCTAGCTTGGTTTGAAATAGACATGTATTTTGTGACTTATCACAACTACGTTAAACCAGTCCATGGTATGAATTTCTGGCCTGATCAGAGCATGTACTCCACTATCTTGCCACCAAAACCTAAGAAAATGCCTGGTAGGCCAAGAAAGAAAAGAATCAGATCTATGGGTGAGGGTGGTAGTTCAACTAGAGTCTCTAAGGTAGGTGGTCAAGCAAATTGTTCAAACTACAAAAAACCTAGACACAACAAAGCAAGTTGCACAACACTTGTAGTTGAACAAACACCAAAACCCAAAAGAGTGGTAAGTCTGCCTAGAAATAAGCAATCAATGGATGATTTAGAGGATGTTGATGTTGTTCAGAGAGGTCCAGTGAGGGATGAAGGTGCTGGTGGGTCTAGAGGAGGTGCTAGAGGGCCTAGAGGTAGAGGTGGTGCTAGTGGGTCTAGAGGTGGTGCTAGTGTTTCAAGAGGAGTTGTTGGTAGGTCTAGAGGAGGTCCTAGTGTGTCTGGTGGTGCTAGTGGGTCAACAGGTAGATGAGCTGGTGGGTCTGGTGGTGCTAGTGGGTCAAGAGGTAGAGGTGTTAGTGGGTCTGGTGGTGCTAGTGGGTCAAGAGGTAGAGGTGCTGGTGGGTCTAAAAGGAAACATGTGTCAACTGCCAGAATACAAAAAAGACTAGGTAAGAAGAAGGTTGAGACTTCTGGATTTGCTAAATGGTTTGGATTGCAAGATGAACCAGAGCAGACACAAGATGAACCACAATAGACTCATCATGAACCCATGCAGACACAAGATGAAGACCAAGTAGAGCAGACACAAGAACAAGCTGAGATAGACTTGACTCAAGTGGAGAAAACTCAAGAACAAACTCAGGACCAAGTGCACCCACAAGAACAACCACAACAAGCTGCATTGAGGATGCCAAGTGCAAGAATCCTTCAAAGGAAGTTGAGAAAACAAGGTAGTAGTCAAAACACTGCCTTGAATGTGGAGTGATGTTTGAACAGTTGACTACTAATATGCCTATTTTGTACATGTGAGGGCATAGGTTGGTAAACATTAACTGTGTATGTTGGGTCTGTAATATTTGAACAAAACTCATTAGTACCAGGTTGGTACTACTAAGCTAAAAGCTAACAGTTTATGAATGAACCATCAACAAAATAGCCTATTTTGTACATCATACGAGGGCACTAATTGATGGTCATTCATAAACATTTATGATCAATGAAATGTCCAGGACTTTATTTCGTTATTATCATTTGCAAAATCAATTAAATTTGTAGTATTAAAGGGTGGAAAATGTAAATAAATAAAGTGTAGGGATACATAATAAAGTGTGTAAGTTGTTAACCCTTAAAAGGGTTAAAGGGTGAAAAATATCAAAAGTTAAAGTTTAGGGGCAAGGTATAACATTGGCTAAAAGAGGAAAACGGGAAAAAGTGGGTTAATAAGGTGTCACGTCAAATTACCCCTGTTCCATGGCTACAATAGGAAGATTATCAAATTATTTGCACACAAAAGAAAATTTTAAAGTTCATAGCTTACAAAAGAAAAACGTGACAACTTCGATGCATTTTCAGACCATTAGCCCTTTTGTTTATTGACTTATTGGATTTTGTGTCTTTTAAAATAAAAGTTTATAAATTATATTGTTTACCTATTAGATGGTCTACAAAGTTGCGTTTTTTTACTTATTAGATACTTGTTATAATACCTGTGTATGCACGGAGCTTTTTTATAAAATAATTTATATAATAGAATATACAATTTCACATGTTTACCGAAACAATTTGAGTAAAATGTATACAACATGAGAATAGATTATATTCATGGTTAATTTTTATTATACAGTTGGCTAATTTAAATTTAGTATGTCAATTGCTCAAAGCCTCAAAAAGAAAACTTAAATAAGTAACATGATAAAAAAGAGTTGCTTTTACAAAGATGGCATCCATGGCACTTGCATTTTGAGTGAAACGAGTTGGAATTTAACCCGCGCGTTGCGGCGGGGGGCGAAGAAAAGAAACTTGAGAGGCTTTTTTTATTATATTTTTTAAAAATTTATGTAAAAAAGTCGTAAACAGTTAAAAGTTGAGGGTCAGTTTTGTAATTTTTTTTATTTTTTTTTAGTTTGGGCCGAATTTTGGGCTAATTTTTGGGCCGGTAGCACTGCAGCAGGCACTGTAACTGCTACAGTGCCACCGACCATTTGTGAATTGTATTATAGAGTAATAACATCATTTTTTGTCAGACTACATGCGAGATGAATCTTCGCCTCCTCTTTCCTTTCCAGAACTTTATTTTAACAATTTACATTACGCGAATTTAACAAATTAAAGGAACATACAATTTAGTAAGATATGGGTATGTGATGCATTTGGTAGATAGATTAGGGGTGAGCATGGTTCGGTTTGGTCCGGTTTTTGTGCAAACCCAGAAAATAACAAAAAAATTTCGATATTTGAGCGTAAAAAATTGTTTATGTGTTATAAAGCAACACAATAAGAACGATAAAAACCTAATAAACACAAAAAAAAACTCTAAAAGAGAACTTTATCGAGCTTGCTTTTACAAAGTCGATTTGGAATATACCATAAACCAACACCTAAAAAGCTTTAAAGAAACAATCCAAATAATGAGAAACCAAAAACACAACAATGACAATAAGAAACAAATGACCATATATAATCGTAAAAAATTGTTTATGTGTTATAAAGCAACACAATAAGAACGATAAAACCTATAAACACAAAAAAAGATCTAAAGAGAACTTATTATGTTGTCATAAATGGCATGTACAAGAAGTATATGAAACAAAGAGTAGTTACTCGACATGATATAGTTAATCTAGCGGAGCATATTCATCGTCCCTTAGCTTCGATCAAAACTTATTTTTGTTTCCATGTTTATAAAAATCGGTTCGGTTATATTGGTTTTTATTAATGCTAAAACCGAACCGAACCAAAAACTTAGGTTTTTTCAAAATCTGAAAACCGAACCATTGGTTTTTCAATCGGTTTCGGTTCTTCGGTTTTTTTGGGTTTAGGTTCGGTTTTTCGGTTTCCTGCACACCCCTAAGATAGATCATAGAAGAAAACTTAAAGGGACTACTATTGGATGATTTAGTTGTGAACGCGTAGGTTAGTTTACCAGTTTTGAACACAATATAACTAATTTCAACTAAACCCACTCGTGGACATTTTTTTTTTTGGAATGTCCATTATTGTGTGTAAGCTTTGGAAACTTTATATTAAGACTTGGCTAGCTTTAAGCCTAATGTAGTAAACAATAACTTATTTAATTATCTACATAATTCAACAACAAAAATAATATTAAACTTTTCATATATTAACAATACTTTAGTAAGACAAATGGGATGGGCCACTTAGTTGTTTCATGTTGGGTGAAGTTGCCGAGATATATTTTAGACACTGTTAAATAAGTATATCCTCACAAACACTTTCATGTAAGTTTAACTTAAAAGAATATCCAGTGAAAATACGATTTGCCAATTATTTGGTTCTTTCAATAGAGTAAGTGAAAGTGTACAAATGATTACAAAAAGGAAAAGAAAGTCATATGGATGAAAAGTCCAAGCAATATGTGTATATAATTTTGTAAAAAAGCGTTAGACATAACATAATGTGCACAATAAACCACAAGACAAAAGTTCAACATTTAACATATTCTAATCAAAGAACAAAGTGCTACATCTGATCCCTACATTTAAATTCAATCAAACGGTTGATATATTTTTCTATATTATTTTAATTATTTTAGTAAGGGGTATTTTTGTAATTATACACTCTCACTTACTCAATTAATAAGGGTCGGTTGAATTCACTCTCATAACAACTCCAAGCTTACACACACACACACTATTTTCACACACCAACCACCCTAAACCACCCCCAAACCACCGTAACGAAAACCTAACCTCTATTCATGCCAAATTGATCAAAATTAACGATATAGAATGGACTTACGAGATTAAATATCAAATATCTAAAGGTGATTCGTTGCTTATTTTGGTGCTTATTTAGGTTTTGTTGCTTATTTTGGATATCTTATTTTGTTTATTATTTGTTGCTTTTAAGGTTTTTTAGGTTTTGCTGCTTATTGTTGCTTGGTAGGTTGTTGTATTTGTGTCTATCATTGTTGTGATTGCTGTTGTAATGATTGTTGATGCACACCATGTGTTTGATGAAATGTGACTGTGATAATCACACGTCATTTAAAAAGTTTTTATTTATGAATGGGCGTTTTTAAAGTTCAAAAAGTACAAAGGAGGCTAATATGATGGACATATGTGATTCAGTTGACAACACGCTGGTTTTGCTACTTGACATTTTTTTAGAGTTCAAGTAGTTGCTTGATTTTATGCCCTTTGCTAATCTGACTTGTTTCGTTTAAATGACCTCGTATTTTATACTAAGCTTTGTTTATAAGAATAACAAATGCTTTTGCTGAAACATGGTAATCTCTAGAAATAGATGGTTGATAACATCATAATAGGTCCTTCTCGTTTATTACTTTTAGTCATTTAAAAACATCTTACCTTTTTGACTTTTTTGCTTAGTACCCTGAAGCCAATTTATGTCATGGTACTCGTTTGCAAACTTTAGTTTGTTCTATATAAAAGCAACTCTTGCTTCTTTGTTTAGCACATCTTTTTTTCTTTTTGAAAGGCAACTTTGTTTAGCATATTTGCTTTCTTCTAAAATGGTTTTCCATTTTGTGCACATCATTTTTTGTGGTGCGCATATCCCTTCCGTTTGATTTAAGCTTGTGTATGAAGTTAGTTAACACTTTACGTCAATAAGGGGTGTTTCAGGGAAAGATCAAAGTATGACTACATTGTTGTATCATCATAATATATTCATGATCATTGTTAACGATTTTCCTCGCATCTTATTTGATAATAAAAAAAATGCAATATGGCAATTACAGAATAAGTATACATTGGAAGTGGTTTCCACCTTTTGGTTTCTTGTATATCTGTTTACAGTTGAAGCAAGCTTCTGTACTCTATATGTTGTATGCGACACTTGGTTGTGTTAAATGTTAGTATTGACATTTTCCGCATGAACGTATAATGGGAAAAGAAACGCATAAACGCGTCTGGCGTCTATGCAAATTTAAGCTAGTAGTACCTTTTATGAGCATCTAAGGTTGTTATTTCCTTTATATAAGGTTTACTTCAAAATTTACATAAATGAGGAAAAGTTTTACGGAAAGATCAAGTATGACTATAAAATCTTTGAATCATTATCATATTGTCGTACTGTAGCTTTGCAATTTTTTTAGTCATACTGTACCTATTTGCCTTTTGTCTCTTACATAGATTTAGTAGACTTTGTATGCTTACTAATTGGGCGCAGACACCCTTCTCACTGGGGAAAGATATGTTATATCTCTACACCCGATGGTGTAAATTGTGGGCTGATAAAAAATTTAGCTAGTACCGCTCTTGTGTCAACAACTATACGCGATAGACTTTTTGATGTACTTCTAGCCTGTGGAATGCAAACATTAGTTAATGATACCAAAAATCTACTTAGCGGAATGGATAAGATTTTTGTTAATGGTGATTGAGTGGGAAGTTGCAAAGAATCTGCTTCATTTGTGGCTCAGTTTAGGCGTAAGAGGCGTAGAAAAGAAGTGCCTTAGATGGTAAATCTTATGGTTTTCTGGCTTTTAGATTTCATATTACTTGCATTGAACCAAATAGAGGTGCCAAAATAGGCGGGTCAGGTTAGTCGAGTAACGGGTTAAAACATGTTCAAGCTGCACTGCACCAAGAAGAGGTGGTATAATGGGTAGGGTAATAGGTCAACGATTTCAGGTATAAAGTTTGATACTATATGTTTTTAGAGTGGGTCAAAATGAGTTGGGTTGGATTGGTGACTCACATATTTTTTACCAGTTTGCTATATATAGATTATATGTGTTAAATTTGATTCAAAACTGTGTATTTAGTTATTTACAAAAGTAGCATAATTTGATATGATACGTAAACAATAAAAATACACTTTAGGCAACTTTTAACCCCTTTGACCCATCCCTTTGAAACAATTTTTTTTGTTGGACCTATTAGGAATGTGAGCAATATTTTTTAAATTGACCCATGAATAAGTAAACAAGTTGATAAAACTGCTACTTCTATCTCCAAATAATGCCTGAATCTCCTTTTTCGAAATGGCCCAAAGCTACCAATGTTGATAACTTTTTTACGACTTCCAACAACATTTTTTTATCCATTCAGCTTATTTTGTCATTAATATATAAAATTATAGCTTTTTTAAAATCTGTCTCAGGTGGAAATTAAAGAAGATACCAAGAATAAAGAAGTGCGCATCTTTTTTGATGCTGGAAGGGTTTTGCGTCCACTTTTAGTTGTTCAAAATTTACACAAATTTAGACTTTTAAAAGGAGGAAGTCATTCATTTCAAGACCTGTTAGATAGCGGTATTGTTGAACTAATTGGACCCGAGGAGGAAGAAGATTGTCGTACAGCATGGGAAGCGTCTATACTTAATCAAGCACAAAAAGAACAAATTCATGGGCCTAGGCGTGGAGGTAATTTTCCTTTAGGTGCAGGACACAGAAGGTTATGCAAGCAAATGACGGAAAATATAGTGGTGAACATGACGTTACCGGAAATTCAGTGTCTGCTGCTACTGATGGTCATTTGATATTGGGTCTATTAGTGTAGTGGTGTGTACTATTTTTTATAGGCTTATAGTTTGGTGTGTACAAAATCACATGTGATTTGTACAAATCACATTAAATTTATACTAAGTTTTACTTAACAGTTAAATCTATCTTATTTTAATTAACTACAGAGTAATTACAAAAAGTTGAACCAAAGATGTATTAGTCTCTTATTATAACTATTTTAGTTTCTTACTTATTCATACAGGTAATATAAATGTTGTTGAGGTAAATCACATATGATTCATACATGAATCACATGTGATTCATACATGAATCACATGTGATTTACGCATGAATTACATGTGATTTATGCATGAATTACATGTGTTATGCAATACTTTTATACTTGAGTTTATAATATGTTTATTACACATCACATGGTTTGTATTCTGTACATTTTTTATGAATTTTGAGAATTGCGTTTTGTCTTAAATATAAACATAATATAAATAACAAAGAATGTAGCATTCAATAACAAGATAATTCAATGTATTCAAGTAAAAGTGCATTCTATATATTCATTTAACAATGTGTAAAATAACTTAAAGAAATTGTAAAGAAATATGAAAAGTAAATTTAAAACAAAAGTTTTCAAACACATATCAATGTCATATTTTCTCTTTTCCTTTGAATTTAACGAACAAGTTTTTTTTCAAACACATATCAATGTTGACGTTTCTTTTTCGGCTCCAGTATAACTTCAAGTGATTATTCTTCTATTCTTTCATCGTCTTCCTTTCACACCATATTTTTCTTGAGCCCGTGACGTATTTTTACATACAATTTCTTCAGGTTCTGCAAATACAACACATAGTACCATATATCAACATAGAAAATAAAGAACTAATTTTCAGATTTGTTTTATGTACAAATCACATGTGATTCATACAAATCACATGTGATTCTTACAAATCACATGTGATTTACAGAAATCACACGTGATTTACCTAGCAACTGCATCTACATTATCTTCTTTGAGCTGAATATGAATTTGAAATATGATTCACTAGGTGTTTTATTATCCTCATATAAAGTTGCTCTAGTGTTTTCATACAACCTGTATAATGGGTCTCGGAGGGGTGTGCAATAGGTGCCGTCGCACAAGGCCTCCTCTTAAAAAGGGCTATATTTTTATCAGTTTTGCATATAATTACGTATAACATTACATATATATAAGTCATAATAAGTTAAGGTTATATACAATTTCACTTTAGTTTACAAGTGCAATATGGCCTCTTTGTTGCTATCGCCTAGGGCCACCGAAAACTATAAGACGGCCTTGCTGTATATCTAAAAACAGAATCACATGAGATTCATGATAATATGACCACTGAATCACATGTGATTTACTCCTTCATAAATTAAAACCTATGCTATGTTGGTTCAATCTATAACAACCAAAAGAGAAAATCACATGTGATTTACCAGAATCACATGTGATTTTCAAGAATCACGTATGATTCATTCCTTTTTAATAAAAACAAAATCTGATTTGGTTCAATCTATTATAATTTTCTTATAACAAAACGTTACAACACACAAAATCATATGTGATTTTAGAAGAATCACATCTTGTATAATTGAATAATATGTGATTTTTTACATTACACAACAATACAACTCTAAAATCACATGTGATTTGTCCTTTTTTATATCAAAATATTATTATTTGAATTAGTATACAACTACAAGGACAAATAATATGTGAACTCTATAATAACAAGTATCAAATCACATGCGATTGAGGTTATATGATAACAAAAAAAATACAACAACAAATTACATGTGATTTCCCTATGTTCATAACAAAACACTAAAAAGGTAGAATCACATGCGATTTTTACCTCTAATTTCTTGTGCAACATTATCTAATGGATCTACAACTTCTGGTAGATCATCATCTCCATCTGATTCAAGCTCATTCTCTTGTTCAATAATCTCTTTGTTCAGATCGATCTGTTTATGCACATCTATAACATCCATTAAATGATTTTCATCCATTTTCCGGCGATCGGTGGTGATTTACGGTGATCTATTTGTATTTTTCGACGATCGACGGCGGTTTTATATGAAGTTTGGTGATTGACGGAGTTTCACGGCGATTTAATGTGATGGATGATGATTTTTCGGTGATTTAGAGTTATTGAATCAAGTCCGGCGGTGGTTGTTATGTTTTCCGGCGAGGTTTTCTTTTCCGACGAGATGGATTTTTCTTGTCGGGGTGTGTGTTTTTTTAAGAGAGAGAAAAGATGAAATAAATAAGAGTTAGGTGGGTTTTTTTTAACTTTATATATGATTGGGGTTTTAGTATTAACCATTTGATAGGGATGAAATCAAGGGCCAAGATTACTTGTTTTGTTCTTTGACTAGTATTTGTTCTAGAGGGATCTCACCTCTATCCATCAATAAGTTCCCAAACAAAAGATTCGAAAACTTGCCATTTGTGTCACTTACGAGGTACGACTCACCTTGAAAAGTTAAATAAGTTATAAAGTGGGTATAAGGCGGGTTGTTCCGAGGAACTACGACCCTAAAAGGAGAAAGGTTCTTAAAAGTACCGTGCTTTCCTT
>BQNB010170028.1:1485-13716 GCA_026074375.1 Tanacetum coccineum | reverse complement strand
GCCTGCCAGCTCTACAGGGACTTTGTCTTCTCTACAACACTTAGCCAAAGACTTCAGCTTTGGCAATCAATTCTTCAATGATAAACCCTTAGAAGCCGATAATGAGAAGACAACAGCAGATACAGAAGCTGAATCAATGGTGTTCGTCACAATCTATCAAGACATCTATGCTATCCCTCCTATGACATCACCGGTGATTGATCTCGTGTCTAGACCTGATTCTCCTAATGTTCATCGGCCACTACCAACCACCGCAACCGCAACTGCAACAACAACAACAATAACAACGCTTCTTCTACCACCTCAACCTCAACAAGGTTCTTCAGATCCCACCTTACTAAAGTACATTGGAGAACTCAAACAACATATCGCAAATTTGGTGGATGCGAACCTAGCCCTGGAGGAAAGATTAGACAAACATGGGTCCAGACTGTACAGGTTGGAGAATCAAGATATTCCCAATCAAGTGAGCAAAGTTGTGGATGAAATAGTTACAGATGCTATTGACTGGGCTATGCAAGCACCACTCAGGAAACGCTTCAGAGACCTGCCAGAAGCTAATATGAAAGACATTATTCACAACCGAATGTAGGAATCCAAATCCTACCAAACTCATGAAGATCACATGATGCTGTACGAGGCTCTGGAGAAGTCTATGGCCCGAGATAACAGTGATCAGCTCCTGTCTGACTTGGCTAAAGCAAGGAAAAAGTAGAAAAAGAGACAGGGTTCATCTAAAACACGACCTGGGTCTCCACCTCATCCTCCACCACCAGCATGTCCCTCTGGAACTTCAGGAGCCTCTGGTAATTCTGGGTAATCTCAATCACCACCTCCTCCTCCACCTCCATCCAACAATCAGGGTAGTCAGTCTATAAGCACCGTTGCCCCAAGCTACTCAAAGACAGCTGCTTTAGCTGTATATATGGCTTGGACGACGACCGACACCGGAATTAAGCCGTCTGTCTCACCAATCCCTAAAGAACATCATATGGATGACGATACGACTTCGAACAAACAAGCATACTCATCTAGTGGTGAAGACGTTGGACGTAATCATATCCTTACTATAAACTTGAGGCAGAGTTAGTGGAAGCCTATCACTGAAGACAGACCTGCTACACCTGAACCTGCCTGGTCCATTCCATCATCTGCCCTGACCGTCCCACCGAACAACTGGGCCTCTGTATGACAACCATGACTTGAGCAGGTTAGTCAAACCATTAGTGTTGAGTTAGGTGCCTGTTGTAATGTATGGTTTATGTGATTTGATGTGTTTAAGTATGTTTATACGTGTTTATGAGGTGTTGGTAATCAATCTATTGAGTGTGATCATCTCAATGAGATTGGAATGGTGATGAAGTTGGTTGAGTTCATTTCGTTCACTTTTGAGTGACAAGGAAATGATTATTGAGATTTGAGCATTTCCATGTTAAATGTGTAAGTATTATTACGTATACGTATTTTTGTGTTAGTAATTTAAGATAAGTTTAGGTTTTAGAGGTTAAGTTAAGAGAAATGAGTTATTTGATGGAGAAATTTCATTTTAATCACTTATAGTGATAATGGAATTGATTGGGTATTTTGAGAGAATTGTTTTGGTTAATATGTGGATGCCTAGGTGATGAATTAAAATGAGAAGCGTGTCATTTGTGAAAGAAATGAGTTGTTAAAATAAGAGAGTTTTTGGTAAACTTTCCATATATAGAAAGTGAATTTGGAAATGAAAAGTTATTTTTAGAAAGTAGTTTTCAAGCAAAATGGTTTAACAAATTAGCTTAGGTTTTTATAAAACTTAAGGTATAAAGATAATTAATTAATTAATAAAAGAAAAGAAAAAAAATATTTTTTTTAGGCATGAATAGTAAAATCCGAAAATTAGAAAAGAAAAAAAAAGAAAAGAGTTTGAATTGAAATCAAATTGTAATTAGATTTATCTAGGGATTTCCTTGTGGCCTATAAATACCAAACTAATCCCAAACCCTTCCCCTCATTATTTTGGCCGATCCAAGGAAGAAGAAAAAAAAACTAGGGTTTTCTTTTAAGGTAAATTTTCTAATCTTGTTCAATTCTAGTTTTAATTTTTCAATTCTAGTAATCCAACATGATGGATTAGGGTTATAAATTAGGAGTTATAAATTAGGGTTTATAAATTAGGGTTTTAATTTTCTGGAAGTTATAGTTTAATGATGATTGGTTGATCATTAGTTTAATGGGTTACGTGTTTTGATCATGCGTTAGGGTTTACATCGCCCGAATTAATTGTTTAATTCACTACAGAAGGTTAGACAGTTTTGTAACGAGCATAACTCAATCATAAATTATCAAATAAATAATTTACAACATACTGGAGATAACCTCAGAGAGTCTACTTTCTAGAAACGTTGGCCTCATGAGTTTTTATGGTCCGGAACTGGGTCAAAAGGGACTGCTGAAAAGAACCGAATGAGGGGTAGTTTTTTCTTCTTTTGTTGTTGTCATATGTCATTCTTAACGTGAGTGATTAATCTGTCTTTAGGCGTTGTATATTAAGTATTCATTATGTTCCAAAATCGGCTTGTATAACCTGGACAACACTTTCTCCCAAATTTCCTAACTTACAATTCAATTGAGACAATATCTTCAACGATGTAGATTATGCTCTAGGGGAGTAAATGTGATTTAATTATTGAAAATCTGAATAAAATTGTGATTTCTTAACTCAAAGTGTAGGCCTCTCTATATGTGCTAAACTCTTTCGATTATCGATGCACTAATTTGAGGGCGAGCGAATGGTTATGATGGCAATTGTGGAATCACTAAGACCCGACCATCTAATTTACTTGTATCGGAGTGATAAGGATGGTAAGGTTTAGGGACTCGAATCCCACGATCCCGCCAGAGCTGGAGGGGATCTACCCAGGGACAATCCACTAGTTAGTGTAGAAGTCCTTAGGTATGATTATAAAAGGAGTAATGTGAGAATAAGGGAATAGTGCGGACTGAGATGAGTCTAGGTACTGGAAAACACCCACAAGGTTTCTAGTAATGAAATCTACAGGTATGCACTGAGGGGTTGAAGAATGAAAAAGAAATGATAAGATAAGGGAGAAAAGAAAGCAACCCTTCCTGAAAACCTTAGGCAGGTCACTGGGATCACTGCATATGCTGTCAGATCAAATGGTTGATTGATGACATTGAAGACATGATAATGGCCCAGTGATATGCTGCACAACCCTCCTTAGCCACTCAAGATCCCTCAAAGGATTCTTGTTTCACTTCTCACGGAGATCAATACATTTCTATCGTCTCTCTCACTCCGAGTTAGTCGATATTGAAAAGGTGGCAGTCCGCTCCAGCCTCCGACTACCAAAAACAAAAAAAATGCACAAATTGGAGTCTAGAGCCATGAGATCATAAATAAATCTCGTTAGGACTATATTACAATATACTTGTGTTTCACACCACTGTGATAACAGGATTAATATTAAGAGTCCCGCATTATCCTTGTGATATTGCCAGAACATCCGAGTGATACGAAAGTATTCACAGTGAAGATGGAAATCCTGCTAGAGTCAACATCAAACAAGCTCTAGGTAGGTGACTTGTGAGATCCTTAATGGATCAAACTTGTGACACTGGGCATCGATTCGGTCCAGATTATGAATTGACAGAGGATGAATTTTTGATAAAAGCTTAAAACTCTCAATGTGTTACAAAAATCACTTTAACTGTGCACATCGAGTGATTTTTCAAATCAATTTTATCTTCAATTCGGTGTGATAGTAACTCACTGATTTACTCTTACCATTCTATGTAGCAATACTATTAGTGAGGTAGCCTGCTTTGAGGGTGCACCGGTAAAAGATGATACTAGCAAGTACAGTGTATCTAATGCATCTGGCCATAGATGATTCCTAACACTTTGAGCTGGAAACCCTGTCAAGGAGGTTCTTATAATGAATCTACCTGATCACAGGTATAATATTTATACTGTAAAACGGTCCTCACAGAACCGGAGGTTAATGCAATCGAACTCTGGCGAATGACAAAGCCATACTCGTCACCAAGCTTTATTGTTAACTGTTGTATTTCAGGATTACATAAAGATGGAGATGCAGATGCCTCGTTTCAGTAAAGTCAATTCACAACTCCCATGCTCACACTTTAATGTTTCTAAATCAAATACATCATGGACAATACTAGAAAGTCCTACAAACACAGCTCCGCAACTACTGATAAGTATTATTTGATCCAGAAAAGAGTGTGAGTATGCGGTGTCCGAAAGTCACAAAATAACAGTGTTGGCAATATTCCACACAAGGATGATTAATGAGTTTAATGTGGATGTGATCTCTTAAGAAAGCTCAAAGATCACTCAAGTCCAAGGGAACAAAGCTCAATGATCACTACTTGATGTACAACGACAAATGTTGAAGAATCAAAAGACTACAAGCCAGATCAAAGAATTTAGTCAAATATAATGATAGGATTCAATTTTGTATTATCGGGGTAACCTCCTTTAGGGGGAGATTGTTAGGATTTATGAAAATCCTAGTGCTCAAAAGACTCGGTCACCCCGTGTTATATCTAGCATAGGTTAGCTTGTAGTCTTAGTTTTTATATCGTTTAGTTAACAGTTACGGACTTATGGTGTTGGGTCGGTCTTTACCCTACTTGTTAGCCCACTATGATGGCCGCATTTTAGGGGCACTAAAGCTCTTGTATAAATACCCTTTCAGCCTATGGTAAGGGGTTGGTTGTTCATTTGTTATTTACACACACTTAAGGTGTTTTCTCTCACTAGACTGTTACTTTCTCATCTCTAGAAAAATTTGGCCACCCATCATTTCCTAAGCTTGTATTGTGATATCTTTATACTAACATAGCGGAAATAGTAGTGGAAAGAGATTAGCATCTCTAATGGTGGTAGAGGCGTGGTTGAGTGAGAAGGATAGGTGTGATTCGAAAGATAAAGAGTGTTTCATCAAAGAGAAAGAATATTTTCTTCTTGAAGAGAAAGAATGTTTTCGTCTAAGAGAAAGAATGCTTTCATCGAAGAGAAAGATGTTTTCGTTCGAAGGAAAGGAGAGGCATTTTATCTTTATGTTGTTATACGGCTTGAAATAGGAATGTTCGGATATGACTTGATCGTTTGCGATCTCAAGTTAAAGATACCTTGATATTTCATCTTGAATATTCAAGTTGTAAACCTTACTTGGAGGAGCGTTTAGATTTGTATCTAACCTTTCTGACGAAAGAGTGGATGATTCAGAAGAAAGGTGTCGATGAAGATCTCAAGAGATTTATGGACCATTCTACCGAATCTTTTTGGCTTTTTAGATTGTGTGTCGCGGACGCGAAGAAATAATATTATAGTGATGTGATATTTAGAATCTATATATACTGTTTCGTCGAGAATATATATAATTTATATTTATATTATATATATTTTTACTTTATTATACTATATATTATATTATATATATATATTTATATATATTTATATTATATATATTATATATATACCTTAGATGTCATTAAGATTTATAGATATTATCATGCAGTTTATCTAAGCATGCCTAAACAATAATTCAACAAGATTAATGTGTTAAGATATATGCATTTAAAGATGAATTGTCTACATTAAACTAACATAGGGTATCGTGCATCAATTAACACGTTAGCGCATGTAAAATGACGAATACAATATGTGTTAATTTTAAATGCAATCCTCATGTAAAACTTGTTTGCATTTAGCACTTAGGAGGATATTGTTATTTAGATTAATATTGAGGAAATATATTTATCTAAATGCTAGAAAAGGCAAAACGCTTTTCCAACAGATCATGCATTCAATAGTTAATGCAATAAACATCTGAGCGATTAAGATAAACATGAATGAATATATTTGCATTACATGAGTGCAAGTTTATCATCTTGAAACAATCAATTCACATATGTGAGATACAGTAGTCTAGATTGACTAAGAAGAAACCTAATATCTACTTGCTTAGTGTGTACTCCTAATGAGATACAAAGTTTATCGATGTAGACTACCATTAGGCATATTTAGGAGGAGTCATTTAGTCAAATTAGAGAATGAATATGAGACTATCACTAGTGGTGCTCAATTCAGGCTAAACACGACCATTTTTACGGGTTATACCACGAACCCAACTTTCACTATTGGAAGACAATTCTTAACCATTTTTTTTATGGTCATAATTTAAATTTCTCATAGTGCTATAGATTCTCATTAGTCATTTTTCATGTTAGACAAAATAGAAATCCTATATTTGCCTAATGAAGTGTAGAAAAGATAAAATTTGTATTGTCTTTTCATACAAGGCCTACCATGACTCAATTAATGTACTTTAATTTTGGTTCACATAATCCTAATCAAGATATGTGGAATTCTAAGGTTGAATGAGAGAGCAAGCAAGTTGTTGTAGCTATAAGAAAGAATGAGTCATCTAGGACCTAGGAGCATGCTTAAAAGTAACACTGTGTAATGCTCTATATTAAGAGTGTTCAAAGAATGCACCTTTGCATGTCTTTTATGAAATAAATCTAGTTAAGGTTATTTACCTTAATAGATCTTGTGTTTGTTTCTTTGTAGAAATAATGATGATTAACTAAAGTTTAGTTACATCTATGTTAGACTTTTAAGCAATAGATTGATAGGAGGAAGATGTTTAAATCTAATGCCATAGGGCGGATCTACCTAAACCGAAGATGAATTTAGGACGAAGGATCCATCGATCCGTGGAGGTGCCAAATTTAGGCAAGGATCATATTTCCATTATTTGGGAGATGATGTTAATTTTAGGTTATTAAGAGAAACTTATATAAGTTATAACAGTTCTCGGTTTGAGTTTTCAAAAATGAAATCCAAGACTTGCTTATCAAGTTGGAGTACTTATGAGTTTCCTGATGGAAATTCATAAGTCGTCAATCCTACTTAGAGTGTGTTAAGTTTAGCATGTATAATTTGACCATAGCTAATAACACAACATTTGAACACTTTAGACTCAATGAAACATCTTCATTGCAAGTGTGAATTGCAATTCGATGACTAATCTTGTTGTCTTGCAATCGACTTCGTGATTTCATGTAATAACCAAGGATGGTTAAACATGTAGACACGAAAAGATATCTATGGTCATTTGATTGATATTTCTGTGATCTAGATAAATCCTAGTCTCGATTTCGTGTTCATATTCTAATTTTGTAATTAGATTGAATAGTGAGATTGATTATCGTTTGAATAATAATCATCTTCATATTCAAAATCCTCTTACGATCACTTATTGAGAGAAAGCACAAAAATGGTTTGCAGAATATGTTCAATTCTTTCTAATCATAACCTTAGATGGTTAAAAGGTTCCTATTTGGTGAAGAAGAAATATTATGCTTATTTGATAAAGTAATAGAAAGTTTTGATGAGAATATAGTTTGAGTTTTGAGTTGTGCTTTTCAATTGTTTGAGCAAAGTTACATATGTTGTGTATTTGCTCATGTTTGGCTTTTCGGAGATGACGACTTTACCAATTGCATTGCAAGGTAAATTACTTGAATATCTCGGATGAAACATTCAAGTCGCCAATCCTACTTCATTGTGTATTTTATGCATATATTTGCCAAATATTTGGAACACAACTATTGGACAAGTAGACTCAATATGACATCATCTACACAAGTGTGAGTTATGATCCGATGCATATTCTTATCGTCTTGGAAAAGGATGTCGTTATTTTCATATCAATCGAGTGTGATTGAGTATGTAGGTTTAAGATAATATCTCTTGTTATATTTTGATATAATCTTAAAGCTAGACAAATAAGAATCCGATTTCTTGTCCATACTCGAAAACTTGTCAATTAGATTTGATAATAATATCAATCATAGTTTGAATAATGAGTTGATATATATTCAAAATCTTTCTTGACCCTCACGAACACTCTTTTAAAAGAAGACAAATAAAGATTTTCATAGTGTGTTCCATTAATCCTAAGACTAGTTGTAAGTGTGAGGTTGATGAATGATGACAAGTTAATTTCTTACTTCAAGATTGTCATATATTTTGCTTGTGCGAAAAACTATTTGTTGAACTCATAAGTCAATTGGAGGTTCATGGTGCTCTAATATCAAAAGAAGATATCAACCAGAAGTTCCTAAGAAGTCTTCCTCCTTCATGGAATCAAATTGCTCTATCATGAGAAAATAAAGCCAGACATTGATGAGATTGATATTGATGACCTCTACAACAATCTTAGGGTCTATGAAGATGAGATGAAAAGGTCTTCAAGTTCCACTTCTACTTCTCAGAACTTGGCATTTCTTTCCTCCTGGAATACTAGCAGTTACAATGAAGTTAGTACTGCGTGGAGATTTTGGGGGGTTTAGTTATGTGGAGGAATTAGTCAAGTTCTTAATACCCCATGTGATCGGATGTAAGCGTGCTTGTTCTTGCACAAACCAACGACAGTCCTCAACTTGAAAATGAGGATTTCAGCGAATTGTGATAGATTGAATTGGAGAATTGGATCTTAGTGGAGGTGGCTTGTTGACTGTCAGAGTGAAGAAAATTCATTCAGAGATCGACGGAACTTGGATTTCAAAGAAAAACAACATGTTTCTCTTGATAGTCAAAAATTGTTAGTGCTACACTATCAAAGAAAAGGGCACTTCTTTGCTTGGGAATGCAGATCTGGTAGGCTAATTAAAGGGAGAAGATTTATGGTGACAAGTGGCAGGAGCACATGCACCCGAATCTTCATCACAGGCACTAGTGGCTCAAGATGGTCTAGGAGGCTATAACTGGAGTAATGATTTTGAAGTAGAACCAGTCAACTATGCTTTAATGGCAATCTCCTCTTCAAGCTCATCAAGTTCTTCTGATAATGAGGTACAAAACTGTTCTAAACAATGTCTTGAATCTTTTAAAACTCTTCAAAAGAATTATGATAGTGAAAGAGAAAAACATAGCAGAGCCAGACTAGAAATTTTCAGGTTATGAATTAGCCTTTAAAGTCTCGAGAATCTAGAACTACTTGGACATGAGAATGAATGAACTGGCTTGGGGTGAAACATATGATAGTTTCAAAACTTATTGAGCTTAATGCAGAGAAAAATAAAAATTAAAACCTTTAACCTGGAATTAGAGGAAAGTTGTTAAGGAAGAGATGAGTTAAAATTAAAGATAGAAAATGGGAAAGAATCGTCCAAGAATATTGATGAATTAATCAAGCAGTCAACGAGTGCTAGAGATAAAACTGGTTTAGGATTGGCACCAATTGAATGAAATGAGTAACAATCTGAAACTGATAGTGAGTATTTAGTTTGAGTGTACTTTTTATGTTTAGTATCGCTTGTGATGAAGAGACCACACCAGCAAATGATAGGTTTTCCAAAGCAGATGGGTATCATGTTGTTCCCCCTCCTATAACAGGGAACTTCCTAACCCTAAGAGCTGACATATCATTTAAGGTTTAGATGAATATGCCATTAGAAATAAAATCATTAAGTCAAAAACAACTAAGCTTAATGCTGACACTAGTAAATCTAAAACACTAATGTGACTGTAGGGTGACTACAAATGAAGTAATTGTTGAAAAACCTAAGTCTATCAATGATTCAGTTATGTCTACACAAATCATTAACCTAAAGATAAGTCATCATTGAGTTGGAACTCAGTGATGAGAATGATGGGTTGAAGTTAGTTGGTTAAGGACTAATGAAACTCAAACAGCTTCCTAAAACTCAAGTTGATATATTATCAAACTTCTAAGCAAGAGGAATCTGGTTTTAAGAAAATAAAAGTCTTACTTTGTATGTAAGAGAACTGACCATTTGATCAAAGATGTGATTTTTTTATGACAAAAAAGCCTCAGAAATTCAAGCTGAAAAAATGTGGTCAATATTGGTCAAAGGGTGGTAAACCAGTATGGGATAATGCACTAAAAGGGTTAATCGTCATAAAATTTCAAATAAATTGAACTACCCTCAAGCAAGAAGGACTTTTGTCCTTGCTTGAGTACTAACCAGAACTGGGGTTTGGTTAATCCTGTTAGGCCAAAGGAGGAAAAGGTTAGTACAAACTATTATTATATAGCCCTGTTAGTAACGGCTAGGTCGGCTAGTACTGCTAGACCATTTCCACCCAAAATAGCACAAATTAGTAGTGCGTTAGACAATTTATCCCAAGAATGGACTATGTTAAGGACCAAGAGCCTCTATTCACCCATTCAGTGGTACTTACTACACAAAACACCTTTTAGACCCAAAAATTTAAAACAAGTTGTTAAAAAACTTTTGGGGTTCAAAATATGACTACTGCTGGGACAGAGCAGAAGTAGTTAATATGGTAAAGTAAGATGGGATACTGACTTAAAAGGTACAAAGGTGGGTTTGAGGCCTAAGGCGATAAATTACTTGGATCACTATTTTTTTGTGTCCAAGTACAGTGGATCCTTTCCATGCTCAAGATGGTTGTGGAGTATGTGGTCCAAATGGGATTTCCAAGTCTATAATGGCTTTTTGGGTCCCTAAGAGTTACTAATTCTATTACTTTATGTGTTGGGCAAATCAGAGATCTTGTTACAGGATCATTGCGAGTGGTGGATAGTGGTTGCTCTAGACATATGACTAGCAAACAAAGCTTATCTGTTCAGACTATGAGGATTACATGGAGGGTTGTGGCTTTTGGGTATGTGATCCCAAAGGAGGTATAATTAACGGAGTAAAAGTAAATCTTGAATGATCTGCTAATTTATGGATTTGATGATGTTTATTTTATAGGATGAACTCTAAGTTTAACCTTTTTTCTCTTCTTACAATGTCTGATCGAAAAATAGTAACCTTTTTACTGAGACTGAAATTCCTTATCCTGTCTCCTAGCTTTAAGCTCTTGGATGAAAGTAGGGTTGTACTTAGAGCTCCTTGAAAAAAGGATGATGGTGTACAGCTTGGAATTAAAGAAACATTGTTCACTCTAGTGTTTATTACAGTTTATATGCAAAATGCAATAGCAGATGAGTATACAAATCATGGCACAGAGATTAGGTCATGTGTATTTCAAAAATATAAACAAACTTGTTAAAGGTCACTTAGTTAGAGGCTTACCTTCGAAAGTTTTTGTGAATAACCACACTTGTGTTGCCTGCAAGAAGGGTAAGCAACATAAGGCCTCTTGTAAGGCCAAGTTAGAAAGAATCATCAAAAAGCCCCTAGAATTACTTCATATGGACTTATTTGGACCTATCTTTGTAGAAAGTATTAGCAAGAAAAGGTACTGTTTGGTTGTGACTGATGATTTCAGCAGATTTAGTTGGGTATTTTTCTTAGCTACCAAGGATGAAACATCTGAAATCCTTTGTATAATTTATCATTGCTTAGAACCAATTGAATCATAATGTTAAAATCATTAGATGTGATAATGGGACAGAGTTTAAGAACCATGCTATGAATGAATTCTGTGCTAAGAAAGGAATAAAAAAGGAGTTTAGTGTGGCTAGAACTCTACAGCAGAATGGTGTTGCAGAAAGGAAAAACAAGACCCTAATTAAGGCTGCTAGAACTATGTTAGCAGACTCACTTTTACCTATCCCATTTTAGGCAGAGGCTAGTTTTATTTTTTTCAAAAAAATTAAAAAAAAAAAAAACTGGCTCTTGCTATGTACTGAATAGGGTATTAGTGACCAAACCTCAAAATAAGACACCTTATGAACTATTACTAGGTAAATCACCTAATATTAGTTTTATGAGACCTTTTGGGAGCTCCTTGACTATTTTAAACACCTTCGATTCCTTAGGAAAATTTGATGGGAAATCTGATGAAGGTTATTTGCATGGATACTCTACCTCTAGTAAAGCCTTTAGAGTATACAACAAAAGGACCAAAAGGGTAGAAGAAAATCTGCACATAAATTTTCTTGAAGATCAACCAAATGTAGCAGGAACTGGTCCTAATTAGATGTTTGATCTTGACTTTCTCACCAATTCAATGAACTATATTCCTGTTAGTGTAGAAAATCAGGTTAATGTGGATGCAAGTACACAAGATTCTTATGTTGCAGGTTCATCAAGAAAAGATAAAGGACCTACTCAGGAATACATACTGCTTCCACTACAACCTCATAGGACAAGGACTCCAGTAGAAGATGTTTATAACAACCCGTAATTTTCATCAATGTAATTTCCACTATGATATATATAAGGATCATTTCCATGGGAAAATTTTTGCTTTAT
>BQNB010170027.1:2579-13716 GCA_026074375.1 Tanacetum coccineum | reverse complement strand
TAAGGATGTCCTTCACCACCACATCCACCAGCACTATCATCATCAACATCACCACCAACACCACCTGTAACAAATAATTATAATGACCCAACAAACAGTTGTAAGAAAAATCAACTCATGTATTATTCATTTGTATGATCAGTGGACTTTCTTATAAATTCCTATTATGAAATAAACCTGCAGACTGCTTTGTTTTTTATGTATTACTAAAGTTCATATCAGGAACACCAAATATGACTGTTTATATCCATGGTTTGGTGTGTGTTGAAAAAGAAAGAAAAGCTGGTAACTAATTGATATATAATCTCACTTTAAGGTTGAAAATGTAGTATTGGGAAGTCCGTAGGAACCGCTGCACATGAATCCTGTTTCACCGGATACTAACCCACTCGACCCACCCTTTATTAATACAAAGAAGCACAAATCAATGTTGTAGTTCCTTTTGTTTTCTAATAAAAAGTAACAGGTGATGGAGTAAAAAGCGCAGCTGGCTCAGGATCTTGAACATGGGTTTGTATATATACATAAAGTCAAAGTCAAATAAAGTCCAACGTTGACTTTTACAAGTCAACGGGTTGATTCAAGACTTGTCGGATGTTATAAAAATAATAAACGCTACTATTATCACAAGTATAATATTTTAGACTTAACGATTGTTATGAACGAATAAGATTTTAAAAATAGAAACTTTTGAAATATTCGGATATAACACCGATACGAGTAAACGATAACCAAACTGAGCGTCGAATGTGCGATGAGATAAATAAATATTACTATAAAATATAATTAGATGACGGGACTTACTAAAAATGGTAACTTTCAGAAAATAGTAACTTTCTAAAAGTAGAAAGTTTCTGAAAATAGAAAGTTTTCGATTAAGTGGCGTATAATATAAATGAAAGAATGATTGTAACTCAATTATGTGGAGTTTAGGATCTAGGACGCGCAAGAAGATTTCTCATCACATGTGTTTGTATATTTATACTATTTCAATAGTTGTGACGCACGCACTATTCGGTCGTACTTTACGGTATAATAATTGAGCGACATAATTATAGGTCGCGGTCGAGATCGTTGTTGATACGTTTCGTGATTTATTCGGATTGTTTAATCGTCTTCTTCGATTAAGGTGAGTTCATAGCCTCGCTTTTAAGTGTTTTGAATGTTTTATAAACCCGCGAGCGGGATAATGCTTGTTTTGGAAAGTGAACGCAATGTTTTTTGATACGTGATATGATTCCATTTACTATTGAGTATATGACTTTTACTGTGTGACCGTTAGTTGCCTAGTTGTAGGTAAACGCTAATGCATTAAATAGATCTATTGGGTTTGACAACCCTGCCCGGGGTTTGAATCAATTGTGAGAACCTTGTAATGGGCATTCTGTAGTTAGTATTAGAAGAAGTGGTATACTTCTCGGACATTGTTTCGTCCTACGGAATGAATGTGTTAAGTTTCGGTACACGGACTCATTTAGTTGGAAGTCAATATTTTATAACATGTCTTACGAGAAATGTTATATGTTTTGTTGAACCAATTTGCGTTCTAACTGTTATTTGTAAACTCTATGAATTCACTCAACGTTTTGTTGACGTTTTTAAGCATGTATCTCAGGTTTAGGTATTGAAGATGGCTTGGATGGGACGGAACGCGGATATCAAGGACGGTGACTCGGTGAACTTATGTCAATAAATAATAGAAATATTTTAGAAATAAAGTCGTGATGTGAGTTGTAGAAATATATTTTTCTACGATAGTTTTGGGACCTTTGTACTCTGATTCTTTTCAAACGAAATAAATGAAATTCATTTAACAAACATCTCTTTTATAGTTGTTTCTTATGACTTGTGTGATTGTATCGTGATGTAGCACCCCAAATGTTGTATTCCGCTGCGTATCGTATTTTGGGGTTGTTAAAGTATTCTTGGGACATTCCTCTTGAACATGGCCAAATACCTTACAACAGGCACATCTAGGAGGTTTCCACTCATACTCAACACGAATGTTACAAGTTTAGTAGCCTTCCCTATTAATTTTAGGCATAACCGCTACAATGTATCTTTCAACTCCACATTAGCTCGAAGCTCAATTATAGCTCTAGCATAGCTTGACCTGCCCCATGATTGCATGCACATATCAGAAGTATAAGAGTCAAGTATTAGAGGAGTACCTAGTTTGGTAGCAATGACACTCAAACCATCCTCACTGAACGCCATAACAGGTACACCATGAAGTTTAACCCAAACTGGAACAGTACCAACATCTTCTATCAATAGGTTCACATTCAGATGCTATATCTTTAGAATAAGTAGGTTATTACGAATAAACCACAGACCATTTTCAAGCATTGCATTCAATCCTTCCATAGAGCTAAATTGAAAGGAGAATAACCCCGTAGACGAGCTAAACATTGATCGAACCCGCCCATATTTACCCCAAGTTTTTCTAACATAGTTAGCAACAACAGGATAGGCCACCCGCTTTCCCCAAGAAAAAACCATAAGCAGTTTTGTCAAATCGCTCACTTATAGCTCTAATAGACTCCATCGGGACAACCACATCAATCCCATTACCCCCCGATGTAAATAAAGTACGAAAATTCACTTTTGTACCACTTGGTTTACCAGTAACATTAGCATATGAAGACTTACCGGTGGCATTACCAGCCGAAGTAGTTTTCTGCGTAGGTAGTGGTGGGTACGATCCCAAATCAGATGTGTTCACAAGACTTAGCTTTTCCTTCTCCACAGTCTCTTCAACCACAGATGGTGATTCTACCTCCATTGCATTCCCCGAATCACCCGTAACAGATGGTACGACACCATCCATTACTACCGCTATGTTCGAAACATTCGATCTCTTCTCCTTTACTCCTCTCCCACCCCACTCCCTTTTTGGCTCAAAAATCCTCGCTCCATACCCAAAGTATCACACCTACGCAATCAGAATTGCAACAAACTAGAAGAACATACGTCTAATCTTCAAAAACCAAAACCCTATGTAGTTAGGGTTGGAATCGATCGCACTTGGACTATTAAATAAGTAAAAGAACCACAAACGATTATTAAATAATTAAGGTTGAATAGATGAATGGAGATTCATTGAGAATTAATACCACAAGTCGTGTGAATTAATACCACATAGATGTGAATTAATGCCCAAAGTCGGTGAGAATTAAACCACAAAGAACCCCACCAAATCTTAAAATCTTTTGCAACAGCAGGAAGATTCGATGATTAGGTGAGAAAACGATTAGGTTGTTTAGGGTTTCAAAAAAGTCGCCTAGGGAGAGAAAAAATCTCTTACCCAAGATTATCATTCACTTAGCAACGATACAACTATGTCAGTTAGTGCTAATGATGAACACATTATGTGCTTGTATATGCAATGGCAAAAAACTTTCAATTTCATTTCCATCAATTTCCCTCAACAATTTTACATGTAACCACTAACAACTAAAAATATATTTTAAGACGGATAACATACCTTAAACACATAGTTTTGTTTGTGACAATTTGTCATAACACTTGGGGAAACTTTTTTTACATAACCCTAGAGACAAAGTCTGTACATTTTGCCATTTAAGCACATCATAAAATCAACAACAAACAGCAAACAAATTTGAAGAATAAAGAATCAGAAAACTTAAGTGTGAACTCCTAGAAGTCCTTGGATTCTTAATTATGGAAGTAATTCATTGTTCACATATCGAGTATGGAAATGTTCCCTGTCAGACACTTCTGAATAAATCCAACAAACGTATCAATCAAATGAGTAGCGCCAATATGTTCTTCCTGATAAATTGATTGCGCTAATTAAAAATACTAACAATCATGCCATGTTATTGTTACACCAACGTTGATTCATACAATTCAGACCTAGAAGGTGAAGTAACTTCAGAAGCAAAAGAAAAATCTCATAAATACATTGATTTGAAGAACATTTCAATGAGCAACTTGATTGTTTACTCATTTAACTAACGAAAAGGTAAGTTATGACTATATGCTAGACGACATGAATAACGTACTACAACAACATTAACATAGAGAAGCGGTTGGTGGCAAATCAAGATATACCAAGGACAACATGCATAATATATCTGAGTTCCAGTTGACTTTTACTTAAAGAAGTAGATTTCGAGTCATATAACGTGCGAACGCTAAGCATGTGGCATTATAGAATAGAACTCAGATCCATAATACAAGGAAATTTGGATGCGAGTACCATTTAAAAATGTAAACTTGAGTTACCCTGAATAGTTTAGGAGTGTTAAATATATCCTTGAACACTAATCTTATTAGGATATGATCATCTCTTGTTTAGTAGACTTTTGAACAATAATGTAATGTTAAACAATGTAGAGTTGTTTATTAGAAAAATGGCATGATTGAACATTTCACCTTCAATATATTCTTTATTATTAGTAGACTTTTTTTCTTTTTCGTACATAAAAAACAGAGAAGGATAGGTTGAAATAAATCATTACTAATACGCTATGACGTAGTATTACATCCCCTAAATGCAAATGTGAAACTAGTAAAAAAGGGCATGATTGAACTTGTGGTTTGGTGACGTCGTACATCACAAACCTAACAACACCATAAGCATAATGTTTTGTGATACATTTAAACGTGACCTCAGCCGTCTCGAAAACAGCAAGATTAGTGGTCAAAGTTTGTTTTGTGATAACTTGCGCATCGCCATTACAATGACGATCACGAAGGTGTGTGATCAACGAAGTTCTGATAAGTCATTTTCCACCACCATCATGACAACCACTAAGACCCACAATAGGACAATCAAAACACACAACAGCCATAAGAAGCATAAAACAGCAACAAACCACCACCGCAATAATCTTCAAAAAAAAAATGTTGGAAGCAACTTTGTAGAATTCTTTTTCGCTAGAACCAACCAAAACCCTTATAACAATCCAAAACCAAAAACGCACCAACACAGATTTAGTTAATGTCTCTTGAGTCAATTGTAATCAAGTTCTAGTCGTATCATCCTTTTGGAGTAGTTTTGCTTTGTTATGTAAGCGTCCGCCTATGTAACGGGCTGAGATTTGGGATTTACCCACATCCGTTGTACTGACTCATTTTTTGGAGTCATACATTTACCGGGAAAACCCTTTACCCAAAAACAATAATGGTAACAAACGCACCAACCAGATTACTCCTCGTTTTGTTATCAACTATAATAATAATAATAATAATAATAATAATAAACCAGTTTACCTTTTTACTATAACAAAGGAAGCCGCGGTGAAGATGGATACCTAGAAAAAATTCTGATTCCAAACAAGGAGATCCCATTGCCCAGGGGAATGTTTAAAGAGATTTCTCTCCCACCTTGTATTAATAGTGACCTTTACACAGTAGAACTATCTGAACGATGGCCAAACCATACAGATGTCTATAAAATTTATAAATTTTCTCCTGACTAAGAGCATTCTTCATTTTGATCATCCTTTGTATCAATTGATTCGAAATATTCTTCTAGGAACTTGTTATGCCTTTCAATTATGCTTGTCGAATCTCCACAAACCATCTCATCATCTTGTTGTGCATTCACCGCGTTTTCTTCAATGTCAAACATGTACTTGACCCTACATCTGTTGCGTCCGTGGGTCGTGATGTAGCCTTGGCTTTCCAATTATCCCGTACTCAATACGTTCAAAGTTACTTCCGGCGTGTAATACACGTTTGGTATTACCAATGTTTTATCACCTGTTTCAATAAAAGCCTCCCCAACGCCGTATGAAAAGATAAATTTCTTTTCATCTTCTTCTATGTCTAACAACTTGAACCCATACTTCAATCGTTTGAACAATGATTTCATTGGCGACATATGATTTTTGTACATATTAGAAACATACCAGATTTTGTTCCAATTTCCTTTGTCCGAGCCTTCCACCATGTAATCGGTTTTTACATGTACCGATTCAGGATACTTGGGCCTTTTATCAGCCGCTGCTCTTGATGTCTCACCCTCGTGTTTGCTTTTCTTATCAGGACACTTCCATAGAACGTGGCCTCTTTTCTTACAGATGTAACATCTGGCCCTCTTTTGTCTTCTTGTGACTGCTTTTGCGTCCTTCGTCTTTGACGCTGCGTATGCGAGTGAGGAATTAAACCTCTCAATCTCCTTCATCTTTTCGTTTAACATTGTTTTCCCTTTATGAGAAAGTTTCTTTCTCTGATTGTTGGGAACAATCTCTGCAGTTCCGTTTGCGAGTGAGTATCGCATCTCGAAGTCTTCTGGGTGCTTTCGAACGTGCCTCTCCCATGGTTTGAACCATCGGCTCTGATGCCACTGTAGAGAATTGGCTAATGCAGCCCTTGGCTTGTGCCAATCCTTCGTCATCAATCTGTTGTAACTAACCATTGTGATTCGTGTGTGCACAGTGGGTGTTTGGAATAACAGAAGAGAACAAGAAAATGTTGTAACAATCGTCTGATGTATATTGATATAGAATGGGGATGATGATTGTTTACAAACGACACTAACTAACCTTATATACAAACTGAAACGACACCATCTAAACGTTGTGTCGATTCCTAGAATGTCTGCCATATAACCGTTACCCTAATGGGCTGTTTGGGTAATAGTTTAACCCAACCCATACTAACTAATGTTTTTACAGTTTTGACCCAAAAGAATAAAACATAATACATAAAAGTCTTCTAAACATTAAACGCATTAAATCGGTTCACATGACTCGTATAGAAGAAGTCATATAATGTTCGATAATGAGCTTGAAATAGTATCCAGATTCCACCATGAAAACATCATTCCTTTCATTGGTTACAGTGATGAAGGAACTGATAAGATTCTATTTTACGAGCATGCAATCAACGGTAGTCTTTGTGATCATCTCCAAGACCAAGATAAACTACGCTGCATACCGTGGGAAAAACGCCTCAAGATTTGCCTAGGGGCTGCAAGAGGACTCAAGTGCCTACACTCTGGTCTTTGGAATGAAAATTCAATAGTAATACTCAGACAGACACGTCAGGAGTGAATACATATTGCTGGATGAGAATATGGAAGCCAAAATTAGTGAATTTGGTTTGTCAAAGTTTGTCGAAGTAAGCTTCAAGTGTCTGATAATATATGGGGGCTTGTAGACTATAATATCGACAGATTTTAAGGCATCCATGGATCCCATTTACAAGCAAAGTAATATAGTCAATAGCGAAGTAGATGTGTACTCTTTTGGGGTGGTAATGTTTGAAATCTTAAGTGGAGTGGTGCAGGGAGAGATCGGACCCAAATTTCAGGTGAGGAAACCTTGATCTGATTAAGAGGGTGGTCTTCGTTTTCACTATGGTGGGGAAATGTGTGGTGGAGAAAAAAAAACGAAAAAAATGGATATAATTAAATTTAATTGATCCCAATTTTAAAAGAGAATCAAAACTGATGGTAAGTTCCTTTACAACAACATTTGTAGATGAAGAAGATAGGAAGAAGAAACTAGAAGAAGAAATGAAGAAGAAGAAGGAATAGAAGAAGTAGAAAAAGCAGATAGGAAAAAATATGGAAAACTGAGTAATACAAATTGATCCCAATAAAAGAGATCAAACTGATGGTCGTTCCTTACAAACATTTGTAGAAACTGCGTACAGATGTCTTAGTTGCAACATCAACGAACGGCTGTCGATGAATAGGATCATCAAAAAGATTGAGGAAGCATTGTACTTTCAAGTAAGTATTTTCTTTTAAATAGCTAGCATTTGATGAAGTTTAGAACATTGAACTCAAAACATTATATATTTGTTCTTAGCCAAATAGTTAAATCTTTTTCTAAACAAAATGGTTGTGTTTATATTGACAAAAGCACAGAGCTGGTGCTTTTACCATTACAACACGAAGCCTACATTATGAGAAGCTAGAAGATCTTCTAATACAATTAAAGGAGATCAACTTGGCCACATGTGACTTCAGTAAATCTTCTGAGATGTAGTAATCAGTCCCTTTACCCCAAGAACACAACCCCGAAAAACACCAACTAAAAAACAACAAGATGGGTTTCAAATGTGTGTATATTAGAAGGGAAAACTGAGTACATTCTTACCGATGATTTCCTATCGATTTATAGCTAAACAAAGGATACTACAAACATGAAACCGACATACAATTAAACTTAAAAAAAGACTAATAAAAACAACATTAAGGCATAACAAAACCGTTATTAGTAGCGAGCAATAAAACTAAATAAATGCCCTTTATTTGTGTTGGTTTCAATCCAAATAAATGACCCATCAGGTTGGTTCTGAGGTTGACCCGCTCAAGTCCATTTTACATTTCACAGCATGCACGAAAACCAAATGCACGATTAATCCAACATGAGAGGTAAAGGTGGATTTGGTGAGGTATACAAAGGACGAATTTCTGAACACACTGAAAAACCATGAAGTTGCCATCAAACGCCTTGATAAGACTGGTCACCAAGGAAAGGAGTTCCTTAACGAACTTAAGTTGATTTTCAAGTTCCATCATCAAAACATCATCCCTTTCATTGGTTATTGTGATGAAGGCGATAAGATGATATTAGCATATGAGTATGCTACCACTGGTAGCCTTGATTATCATCAAGAAGACAAGAATAAGAGACGTTGCCTAACATGGGTGAAATGCCTCACGATTTGCTTAGGGGCAGCCAAAGGACTTGAATACCTTCACACGGGTCTTTGGGAGGACAACAGAGTTATACATATTGTTGGATGTAAATATTGAAGCTAAGATTTGTGATTTTGGATTGTCAAAATCAGAGTCGGCAAAACAGCAACAAACCAAACTCTATACAAGTGATACGGGTACAAACTACTGACGGACCCTATTTACCATGAAGGTGGCATCCTCCCTCCAGATTTAGATGTCGATTCAGTTGGTGTCGTAATGTTTGAAATGTTGAGTGGGATGCTGGCCTGGTATCGAAGAAAAATTGGTGATGGTAAACCCCGGCCGCTGATAGATATGGTGAGACGGTACTATGATTATGGAAAGGAATTGTTAATGGATCCCGAAATTAAAGATCAAATCGATAACAGTTCTTTTCAAACATTTCTAGAAACAGTATATCAGTGCATTAGTTTTAACTCAAAAAACGCCTTACAATGGAAACAATTGCTGATAAGATTGAGGAAGCACTAGATTTTCATGTAAGACTTTTATTTTTCTTTAGTTTCAATGCATTTTTTATAAGAAAGCAAGAAACAAAATTATCCTGTTTTTTTGTTGATGTTTATATTGCTTGTACCACAAATAAACACTTATATGAGAGATAAAAAGATGACATCGAGTTATCTCGATATTTTTATCTCTAATTAAGATTTTATGATTATTAAAAAGTTTTATTTTGGTAAAGATTATATGATTGGATAAACTTCTTGGTAGTACATCTATGAACTAATTCGCATTTGGCTATGTGCCGGTGTCTTGTGATAGGTTCAAAAGGATGTCTCAGGCAATGGTGATTGAGTAATGAATTATGCCGGCAGCGTAAGCTCAGTTTCTTGTCGGATTTCGGTTTATACTATGAATCTAGTAGTCGATGGAACCTTTGTAAGTTTGCGTTATTGTTATGTTGGTCATTTTGTATTGATTGTTGGTGGTTTCTAGTTATGTTATATAATGATTTGGTGTCCTGCACCATGTATTGATTTTGTTGTATTTGTGTATGAAACAACACAATGGAGTATATTAAGTTTGAAATTACTTTGAAACAGTGTAATTAAACTATCCTTTAACTTATAGTAGCTTGAATCGACTGATTAGAGACTAGTGTTTATAAAGTGTATGTGTGTATGATTGAGAGAGAATTGGTAACTTTGATCTTATTGATATGAGTTCTTGCGAGTTTCAACCTCTAAAATGAAGCAGGGGTTGTTTTTCCACTTATTGAGTGGGCCCAATATCTTATTTCATCTTAATGGGGAGACACACGAAAACTTCTTTCTCTTGATTAAGTGGTTCCAAACAAGGCTGTCAAGATCGCGATCCCACCTGAGATCGTTTTTGTCTTTACAAGATCAAGATCGTAAGATCGGATCGAGATCGTAAGATCCTACAAATTTATCATGTTCTATAAGCAACGGATAAACGAGTCAAACTAATTTTATTTCTACTCATCATCAAATATAAATTTATATAACATCCTCTTGAAAATGTCAAAGTTCAAATTTAAAATACCAAAGTAAAAGTAAAACACAAAAAAGTCAAGTTCCAAATGTCACATTCACGATTTAGCGGAGTAAAACTACATAACATGCGTAATAAACGTCTCAAAACAAAGTACTTCACTAGTATCACTACAATTAAGCAATCTGAATTAAAACTTAAAGGTTAATAATTAAACTATGAAAAGATAAAAGAAAAAACAACAATTACTTGTATGAAATTTTTTGCTTAAGGTAACTAGAACATGAGAAGAAGAACCCTCATTTGTTTCATGTAATTTCTATTTAGAGAAAGTAGATAATTAGGTTTATTGATTTAAAAATCTAGGAATGAAACGTTAATACTTGTTACTGAGATCAGCGGACTCGTATTGTTTTTTTTTGGGCCTAAAAAAAGTAATGGGCTAGTATGTATGTAAGTCAATACGTTAGTAACTTGGTAATTTGGTAAACTCGTATCGACACGCGATCCTACGATCTAACGCGCGGGTTTACGATCCTACTTGTGATCCTACCTCTGATGCGATCTTACACCGATCCTACACGATTTTATCAGGTGGACACGTAAGATCGTACGATCTTACGTGTAAACTCGCGAGTTTGACAGCCTTGGTTCCAAATCACCTAATTTAGTAAGGAAGCCGTAACTTACTTCTATTTATAGTTAGATAGGAGAGTTTTACAACTTGACAATACTAGTCTTTATACTTACAAGTTGATCAGTTTATATATCTAACAATCTCAAACTAAATGATTTAATTGAAAACTATCTAATCTGGTATCATGAAAAACATTATAGAAGAATCTCGATCTTTTTCTTCAATCTCTTTATTTCTTGTTCTTTGGAAACTTGAAGTCTTTGAAAGCTTTTTTCTTTGCCGACTTTAATTGTTTTTGAAGGATTACTTGAATCTATTCTTAAACATTTGTTGGAGCGTCGAATGATCTTTTG
>BQNB010170024.1:0-13717 GCA_026074375.1 Tanacetum coccineum | reverse complement strand
CGATAAACAAGAAGCAGCTTTTCAATTGTTAAAGCAGAAGCTGTGCAGTGCACCAATCCTGGCCTTACCTGAGGGAAGCAAATATTTCATCGCATACTGTGATGCTTCAAAGAAGGGTTTGGGCGCTGCGTTGATGCAAAGAGAAAAGGTGATTTCTTATGCATCACGCCAGTTAAAAATTCATGAAAAGAACTATACGACTCATGATTTAGATCTTGGGGCTGTAGTGTTTGCTCTAAAGATTTGGAGGCACTATCTGTACGGAACCAAGTGCACAATATTTACTGATCACAAAAGTTTACAACACATTCTTGATCAGAAGGAATTAAATTTGAGGCAACGTCGCTGGTTAGAATTGCTGAGTGATTACAATTGCGAAATTCGTTATCACTAGGGAAGGCGAATGTTATTGCTGATGCTCTGAGCAGGAAGGAACGAGAACCACTAAGGGTTTGGGCCTTAGTAATGACTATTGGCTTGGATCTTCCTAAACAAATCTTGAAAGCTCAGACTGAAGCACGAAAGCCGGAGAACATCAAGAAGGAGGATGTTAGGGGTATATTGGTTGAAAATTTAAAAGATCCGGAGAAACTTAGAACAAAAAAGTTGGAACCACGTGCGGATGGAACTCTGTGCTTAAATGGCAGGAGTTGGTTACCATGTTATGGTGACTTAAGGACTGTGATCATGCACGAGTCCCACAAGTCTAAATACTCTATTCATCCGGGTTTTGACAAGATGTACCAGGATATAAAGAAGCTATATTGGTGGCCCAATATGAAAGCCAACATCGCCACCTATGTTAGCAAATGTTTGACCTGTGCTAATGTCAAGGCCGAATACAAGAGACCATCGGGTTTGTTAGTACAACCCGAGATACCTCAATGGAAGTGGTACAACATCACGATGGATTTTGTCACAAGGTTTCCTAAGTCGTCACAGGGTTATGACACTATTTGGGTGATCGTTGACCGACTTACAAAGTCAGCCATTTTTATGCCAATGAGGGAAACGAATCCCTTGGATAAATTGGCGAGAATTCACCTAAAGGAGGTAGTCACGAGGCAAGGAATACCTGTCTCAATTATCTGTGATCGTGACCCTCGATTCTCATCAAATTTCTGGAAGTCACTTCAGAATGCTTTAGGTACAAGTTTGGATATGAGTACTGCATATCATCCGGAAATCGACAGACAAAGCGAGAGAACCATCCAAACTCTCGAGGATATGCTACGTGCTTGCGTAATCGACTTTGGAAATGATTGGGTTAAACATTTGCCATTGGTCGAGTTTTCGTACAATAACAATTATCATGCTACCATTAAGGCTGCACCGTTTGAAGCACTTTACGGTCAAAAGTATCGTTCACCCGTGTGTTGGGCCGAGGTTAGACAAGTTTAACTCACTGGTCCAGAATTAGTACAAGAATCAACGGAGAGGATCATCCAGATCAAACAAAGGATTCAAACCGCTCGAGATCGACAAAAGAGCTACGCTGATTTAAAGCGTAAACCGATGGAGTTTCAAGTTGGAGATAAAGTTATGCTAAAGGTTTCGCCTTGGAAAGGGGTCGTACGTTTTGGCAAACGGGGGAAGTTAAACCCCAGATATGTCAGACCTTTCAAGGTGTTGAAAAAGGTTGGAGCCGTTGCTTATAAGCTTGAGCTTCCTCAAGAGCTGAGCAGGGTCCACAATACATTTCATGTATCCAACTTGAAGAAATGTTATTCTGACGATCCATTAGTCGTTCCGTTGGAAGGACTCCAAGTGGATGACAAGCTTCATTTTGTTGAAGAGCCTGTGGAAGTCATGGATCGCGAAGTCAAGCAATTGAGGCGAAGCCGTGTCCCAATTGTCAAGGTTCGATGGAACTCTAGGCGGGGTCCTGAGTTTACATGGGAACGTGAAGATCAATTCAGGAAGAAATATCCACACCTCTTCACCAAGACTGCACCGTCGTCAAGTGCCGTGTGATAAGCCTTGAGGACAAGGCTCATTTAACGGGGGAAGACTATAACACCTCGTGTTTTAGGTCATTGTATGACATTATGTAATTCACAATTTATTTTTAGGGTTTTACGCGTTTGCTCTTAAACCGTAAACGTTAAGTTAAATCGCGTAAACTAAAAATGATCATTCAATGTAAACGGGCATTAAACAATTAAATGTTTACATCAAGCAAGTGTTATATGATTATTATGAGGATAATTAATAACTTTGTTCATCTTATTTTTATTGGCTAGTACAAATGCTTACGTTCGCAATAAACGCGTTTCAGGCATTCCGGGAAACACCAAAACTAATACGCTTAAACGATACCCACGATTATACCCATCCAATAATAATCAATATAACATCTCATGGGAGCCTATGTGCACGAAAATTTCAAGGATAGGACCAAGAATTATCAACTTGCTCAAAATATCTAGGTTAAGAAAGATCATAGGGAACCAACTCTTACACCATGAACCACTTGACTAATTAACCTTGTGCAAGGGTTAGAAAGTGACCATGGTTAGGTTAATTAGATATTTTCACTATAAATAGCATGCATGCTATAACACCCTGTGTTTTCAAGTCATTGACGACGTCGATAAATCTGCAATGTACCTTTTGTATTGTACGCGTTTGCTTTAAATCGTAAATGTTAAGCAAAATCGCGTAAGCTAAAAATTAGCGTTTAATGTAAACGGGCATCAATCAATTAAACGTTTGCATCAATCAAGTATTAAATAATTATTTTGAGAATAATTATGGTCATTGTTCATTTATTTTTATCGGTTACGCAAATTATATTCGTTTCGCGATAAAATACGTTTAAGCATACCCGGAACCACAAAAATATTTCTACGCTTCAACAAATACCTACGATTGTACCCAATACCTAAAGTTTTATTAAATTTACCCAAGAAAATATTATCTTACACTTTGTACATTGGAAAAACAAAATTTAACAAAATACTTTCAAGTTATTACTTTTATTTAAAAGCTACAACTTGTAACTAGTAAAGTTTTTGCTAGATATTTTGTTAACTATCAAAAATCATCTAGAAACCCTTATCCCCCCCTAACCCACGAAATAACAACAACTAAGAGACATAGAGCACACATTTTACATACAACTTGGTCTTTGTACATCTTTTGCCATTAAAACCTAGCTAGAAATGTTTCTTTGACCAAAGACCATGACCAAGACCCCTTAAAACCCTCCTCATGTTCCTTGGACTCCTAATGCACACTTTTGACCACCTTATATATATATATATACTACTTGCATGCAAGAACTATCATCTACACACTTTACACTTAACTAGAAAATCAAAAACTTTCCCTTTTGTGGCTCACTTAATCCTACGGCTCACCCCCCCCCTCTAAACACATCATACAAATTTTTGATACAACCTTTATCTACATCTATACACATCCATCTAAGATATTCTAGTATTTCCGAGCTTTTGGCTAAGCATTTTTCATGTTTTAATCAAGTAAAGGAAGCTAGGGTTTATTAAGGAAAACAAGGGTTTTCTTGGTTATAATTTTGGGATTTAAGTCTAAACAGGGTTTAGCACTTATTTGTCTCATCATCCATACATCATCTCATTTATGGTATCTTAAGCCCTTTACTTTCTTTTATATTGATTCATTTGGTTATGTGATATTGTATATAGTGAAATCACATAGGCATGTTTAACTTGTCAACATGGATTTTTCTTGGAAATATAGTTTTATGATCTTATACACATGTTGTATGGATGGTAATATGAAGTTATAAATGAATACATAAGTACTTTACAATCTTAATTAAGCTTAAAAAGTGTTAATGCAAATTAGGGTTTTAAAAGATCACTTAATATGTTTCAAGTAAAAGTATAATAAATAACATATTAACCTTGTTTATGAGCTTTTAGTCATGATATATGAACACTAAAATAAAGTCATAATGGAAGTAAAAGACTTGTACACTTGTGGTAATATTATAAAGTGTAAAATATAAAAACAAGATTAGAAATGGACTTAACTAACTCACTCCAAGTTTCTGTCCAAAATTCGTGTATATAACATATTATTTTATGTTTTTTATAAAATAGTACGACTCATGACGATTCCGAAAAAGTAAGAAACTTGTCAAACGGATTAATAACGAAAAAGTTACGTTAAAAACAAGTTATACGTTAATTAAACGGAGTTTATAAAATAACTTTTATAAAACTTATATCAAACAGCTAGATTAGTATTTTTAACAAATAATACATATTTTTAGGATTCCAAAATGATAAGAATCGTAATTTTTCAATTAATAACGAACGAGTTATGAATTCCGCGAGTTTACAACAATTAATACTTTTATAAAACTATTTTTATAAAGTACTGTCATGACAGAAGTTATATTTTTATAAGCTTTATAATTGTTGGATTTTAATAATGAGAACGTCTCGAAAGAAATCGTTTATAACAAGGGAGCTATAACGAATAAAATACGACATTTACGGGTTTTACGACAACAAATACGATTTTAATAAAACTCACGCCTGATGTGAACAGTAAAAGTTACTGTTCACCAGAGGGTCAAAATATTGAAAATGTCAAATTATGAAAACAATCCTAATCGAAAAAAGATGGCATAAGAACATCAAAATCGGGCTTAAATACGCGTAAGTTAGGCTATATGTACTACACGGTAATTATAAACGTTTTTAACTTATTAAACACAATTTTACCAAAACCATTAGTTGGTGATGAGGCTATTTATAGAACTTATATGTGGTTATCAAAGTACTATATTACTAGGGAGTTTCATAATGAGGCCTCTTCGGGGTGGCGTATCGACGAGTTGCTGGATTTACGATTTAAAGTGTCCTAGCTCCTCATACGTTCACTACATGACCTCTTGATTATGATAGCCCGAACGATAGTATGATGTAACTAACATAGACCTGTATATGATGTTAGTTAATCAAAGTACATGGTACTTATACGACCTATGATAATTTAGGTTGCATTCGATCTTTTACGTGACGCTTTATCTGCGATATTTGGATTATCAGAACTCAAGGTGAGTTCATAGCCCCACTTTTTATAGTTTTACTGATTTACTATTATTTGGGGTGGAAACATGCTTTGTTTTATAAATTGGACGCAAGTGGATATTTTATATTGATTACATGTTTGCCTAAGTTGCGATAACCCAGTTAAGTCCCATGTCATGAACTGTCAATTGCATAGATGTAGTTGGGAATTACATTATGTGAGCGCGAATGTTATTTAATAGATCTATTCGGGAAACGACCTCCCCGTTCGGGTGACTAGCTATCACCGGGAACGAACGTTATAGCATGTCGAATTTAGGATGTTTAGGGTTAGACATCCGGATGGGCGTAAATTGCAATATATATTTTAATTGCAGAAGATCGTTGAGCTTCCAGTGTCATGAGTTAGTGTAAAATGTATCTGGTTTTGTGATGTCTGCATGTGTTGCATTATCACGGGAAAAGTCTTGCGGTCCTGCATATTATGATTTATCAAACCTATGAATTCACCAACATTTTTGTTGACGTTTTAAGCAATGTTTTCAGGAGGTCAATAGGCATAAGGTGCCAGGGATGCATTGGATTATATTTTGGATTGCACGCTTAAAGTTGATTTGCGGCTTCATATTTGGAAATGGTATTGCATTTTTGTAATATTTAACAATGAACAAGTAAAGCTATATGCTTTTGTATTAAGTCTTTTAATTAAATCCAATGTATCATTTTAAACGACTTTTTGTGTCGTTCTTATATATATCTTGTGCTGTTGATCTTAAAGTAACACGCCCCGGATCCTTATTCCGCTGCGACCCAATTTGGGGGTGTTACAGATTGGTATCAAGAGCCAAGGTTATAGAGAACCAGGTCAAATGTTTTTGCTGGACTATAACCGTTTTCAAACATTGCATTCATACAAAGGGGTTTTTACGGGACACACTAGTTGTTGCATTAGTTAGTTGGACTAGATGCATTCATAATTGATATACGTGGTTATAATATATTACGTATATTACAATAAGAGCCTTATATAATATACTCACATAAGTTATTTCTGCTGGTCACAGTAGTCATGTCAGCTGATTCCGCCGTTACCTATACTTCTGTTCACTCTGAGGCACGATCTTGGAGTATTCCATATGAGGATCCTTACGAGGAGGCTACCAGACAGTTGTTGGAGCAGGCACCACATTCTCAGAGTATGTACCTGATCTCATGGAGCTGGAGGATCATGTACCAGTGTAAATTCCAGAGCCTGAGCATCCTGAGGACTTAGTGCCAGCTAAGGATGAGGCACCTACACCTCTACTACCACCATACTTTTTATCTCTACGTATTCGACCCCTAAGTCATAGAGCACTCGCGGCTGAGATGAGAGATGTAGCATCAGCCCTCCATCATTCACTGCACCCATTAGGGACACCACCATTGTTACCTATACCACTACCTGCACCATCCACTAGCCACAAAGCTGATATTCCTGAGGCTGACACACCACCTCGGAAGAGACTACTACTTACTACTCCCAGACCTGGGTGTGAGGTTGGAGAGAGTTCTGCTGCTGCTGCTGCGAGACAGCCAGGACCCACTATGACCCATAGAGTCGATTACAGTCTTGTAGACACTATGGAGACCAGGTTTCAAGATATTGAGAGGAGGATGATGACCGCCTTAGAGATGGTCAAAAGGAGGGTCAGTTACCAGGTAGATGTTCGCAGTAGAGAGAGTTCGGAGTTTCACTCACGACATCACGATACCCAGAAGGATCGTGCAGCTGTGAGAGCTGAGATTGAGGTATTGAGGAGAGAGAGACTTGCTTACGAGCAAGAGAGTATGGAGACCTGTCAAGCCTTGGCTAGGTCTGAAGCTCACTGTAGGGCATTAGAGGCACGAGTTACAGTATTAGAGACTGAGGTGCATCGCCACGAGTGGCAGCGTCAGGCTGCAGATGATTTGGCTGTTCAGTATATCATGCGTACCCAAGCCCTGGAGGCTGGAGCACGCATTGACACATTGGAGGACACTGGTAGCAGTTCCTAGACTTTGGTTATGATTGTAGCTACTATGCAGTCTGTTAAGTTTTATGGGTTACTCCCAGCTAGCAGGCGGTATAGATCTTTTGTTTTGGTTAGCTATCCTGTATAGATCTTTTATTTCTGATTAGCTATCCTGTATAGCCTACTAAGTATTACGGGTAACTCCCGGCTAGTAGGGCTCTATGTTGATTTTCATTTTATAACCTAGCGATAGGGAATCGTTATGTACCAAACCAATCATGTATTATTTTCCCAAGTTATATATGGAAAGGATGGATTATGTTTTATATGAAATCGAATTTATTGTGAATGAATGTCGATTTGTTAATTTCAATACTGTTGTGTATTTCACCATGTGTTGTGATCTCGTTTTATTTATTATGTATACATCGGGTTATGGTTAAGATTTTTGAAATCTAACGGGTATTATGTTTTCTTGTGATTTAAGAAAATGGCACCAAGAGGAAGGCCCACGAGGTTAAACCCAGGTACAACTCCCCCACCAGTCACAGACACTCATACCGCCACTTCGGTCACCAGTGCCCAACTTCAGGCCATGATCGACGAGGGTGTCACTGCTGTGTTGGCAGCACGTGCTACGACCCGAAATGGCGATGATAGCCATACCTCGGGAACAGGTGTGAGAAGGAATGAACGCGCTGTTCGGGAGTGCACTTATCAAGACTTCATGAAATGTCAACCCTTATTCTTCAGGGGCACAGAAGTACGTGGTCGACTTGTAGCCCAGTGGTTTTGAGAGGATAGGAAACCGTGTTCTCGCAGAAGTAACTGCACCGTGAGATTTAATGAAGTTTAGCCACTTGTACTCTTATTGGAATTTTATCTAACATGGTGTGTTAGCCTCAATAATATTGGTCGAATATGGAAAGTTCGTTCATAATAAATAGGTCGCAGTCTCTAAATTAATATACGTTTGTAATAAGGGCTAGACTTGTAAACGGGCGCATTATTTGTAATTCTACATCGGTGACACGTGTACGTGGCGCGAGAAAGCCCAATAGAAACCGGCCTGGCCCGGAGAATTACTAAAGGCATGGCAAGCCATAAAACAACCCTCACCAACGACGGTGAGGTGATGTTCATTATGTAATATTTCGAACTTGATCATCCCAATGCCATGTTTCTCTCTCTAACGTTTCACGTCTCTCTAATTCTCTCTCTACATTCTTCCTAATTTTCTTGTTAATCTTATTGAAGGGAAGTGATTCAAGGTTACCGGACATATTGGTATCTAAGAGCCTCGGGTGTTCGTGTTGATGCGGTGACTTAAAACAGTCGAATTTCGTGTATCATTTTTGGTGTTTGGGTCGAAATAGATAGAACAAGCATAAACCATAGGTTTGATTTATGATTTTTCTGGTAAAAGTGTTAAATCTTTGTACTTTCTTGGTTGAGAATACTTGTAAGAGCTTGTTTAGGGTAGTCGGTTACTTATTTTCATAAGCAAGTTGGAAGATTTGGGCTTATTCGCAAAGTTAGAAAAAAGTTTCGTCATTGCGTTTTGACAAATTCTTGTTGCTTTTTGACAAAAAAATTCTTGGTTCTTTTGAGTATCGAGACATTTGCGTTTTGAAAAGAAAAGAAACTTGCGTGTTTGACAATGCGGTTGATGAGTCACTGCGTTCTTTTGAGTCAACGCGTTTTGAACCAGTGCGTTTTGGTCGCCACAGGTTGTGCTTTTGAAGATGAGAATTGCGTTTTTGGACTAAAACCGACTCTTTACTCTGCTGTTACTCTGCCTGTGCCTGGCCGCCCCAAATTTTTTTTTTATCAAATAATATATTCCCATTATCATTGCGTTTTGTGAACCCAAAGAAGTGTTGGCAGTTTATTTGAGTAGAACGTTCCCGGTTTTGAGTTAGACAGAACAATGCGTTTTGGTTTATAGGGAGGTAGAACAAAGACGATGTGGTTTATGGAGTTAAGAACAAAACCACAGTTGGTCTGTTTATTGTATTCTCCCCCCCCCCCAAACCCCCCAGAACCTACAACCCCCACCAATCCCCCCCAAACACTCCCCCCCAAACATCAATTGTGCGTTTTTGACTAAACGTTACTCTGCTTAATTTTTTTATACATTGCGTTTTGAGTCCAAGACAGATTGCGTTTTGACTTCAAAGATCTCATTGCGTTTTGATAAAGAACTCACTGCGTTTTGATCAAAGATAGTTGCGTTTTGACGAAAGTCATTGCGTTTTGTCCATTGAAATCCCATGTTTTGAAACCCTAATTTCCTGAAAAATTTTTTGACCTTACCGCGAAGGTCGATCCGCGCATCAGGTGGTATTTGACCGAATTTGGGAATATATATTAATCACCGTTTAATCAAAACATCACATCAAGACAAACAAACTTCATGGACTAAATACGAGGACTTTGGACTTTAATTCGGACTACAAGAACATAATCAACAAACTTTAACAACAACAATTAACTTTTCACGGTTTCTCTCGATTTTGTAAAATCCCGCGAAAGAACTCAATTTCTCGGTTTAAATCTTTGACTTGTAAAATCCCGTGGAAATTAATTACTTTCAATTAATCACAAATCCAATCAACACTTCATAACACTTAAGATCCTTCAATCATTTTTCACTTCATAATTCGTCAATCATTCATCATGACAACTCCAATTGTAACTTCCACAACCGACAGTCAAATGCATAACAACATAATGGCAGCAGGTTCAAGGGATCGTCCACCAATGCTTGCAACAGGACGATATGCACAATGGCGATCACGGTTCTTACGATACATTGATACAAGACCAAATGGTGATGCCTTACGGAAGTGCATTCTTAAAGGTCCTTACACTCCAACGATTGTCACAACACCAGCTGTTCCTGCAACAGAGGATTCTCCAGCAGTTCCTGAACAAACAACAGTCGAGACTGTTACGAATATGACTCCTGAGAACAGAGCTCATTTTGAATCAGAAAAAGAAGCGATTCATTTAAGATTTCCATTGAGGTGTTTCAAAGATCGCCAAACCACAATACTAAGCTTTTCTCAATAGAAGGTCAATTGAGTAGGCGATAAACAAGAAGCAGCTTTTCAACTGTTGGAAAGTAAAAGGTTGTGCAGTGCACCAATCTTCATACCTAAAGGGAAGCGAAGATTTCATCGCATACTGCGACGCTTCAAAGAAGGGTTTGGCGCTGTGTTGATGCAAAGAGAAAAGGTGATTTCATATGCATCACGCCAGTCAAAGATTCATGAGAAGAACTATACTACTCATGATTTGGAACTTGGTGCAGTGGTGTTCGCTCTCAAGATCCGGTGTTCACCGATCACAAGAGTTTGCAACACATTTTAGATCAAAAAGAGTTGAACAAGTGAGCAAAACGCCGATGGTTTAGAGGTTGCTAAGTGATTACGAATTGGTGATATTCGTTATCACCCGAGAAAGCAAATTCTCGTTGCAGATGCTTTGAGCAGGAAGAACGAGAACCACCGTTAAAGAGTTCTAGCCTTTGGATTATGAATATTAGCTTGGAAAATCTTCCAAACAGTCTTAAATGCTCAGACCTAAGCGCGAAAAGACCAGAGAACATTAAGAGTGACGACGTTAGGGAATGTTATTGAAAACGCTAAATTTCCCAGAAGCAATTAGAGAACAAAAGATTGGAAACCACGAGTGCGGAAAGGAACACCTGTGCTCAATGGCAGGAGCTGTTTACCTTGTTATGGGGATTTACGGACTTGGTAAACAGGCACGAGTCCCACAAATCAAAATACTCCATTCATCCGGGTTCTGACAAGAATGTAACAAGACATGAGAAGCTATATTTGTGGAGCCCAACGAATGAATGCCGACATAGCCACTTATGATAACAAGTGTTTGACCTGTGCTAAAGGAGAGTTTGTTTATCTTTTTAAAGGTGAACCGTACTTCGCTAGCGACACAAGAGGCAAGTTTTTAAATCTTTTGTTCGAACTGGGAACCAACAAGTTCACCGGAAGTTATTATGATAATACCTCAATTGAGAATATTATATTTTGGTATTTTTACCAATTTGTGAATTTTATTTATAAGGAAATACAATGTTTTTATCTTTTTGGTTTTTTTGTGTGATAATATTCACAGATTCAAACACAACTGGTCAAAAGTAACGATAATCGGTTTCATAGCCTCCCCGGCAACGGCGCCAAAGATTGATTGGAGTTCTTTTAAACTATATATATAATATATATAATAAAATATATATAATAAGTATAATTTAAAAACAATCAATGAAACCGAGGAGTAGTATAGAATATCCCCGGGTCGTTTATCCCCAACGAGGCTGTGCTGGAGAATCGATACAGTCGGAAAATTGGAGTTTGAATGAGATTAATGATTTGAGAGAGTAGAAAGCTAAATTAATCAATAACAAGCAAAAACGATGGAGAAAAACCTAAAAATTATGAAATTAAGCTGAAAAACGAAAGCAGGAATCCCGAACAAGGGGTCAAAAACCTAAAATCTTAAAAATTAACCCTACTGATGTGTAGCAAAGAGCAAACAAATTTATATACGTATAGTATTAATCCCGTGAAAATTTCTTTCCAAAATACTTCTCAAACAAGAGAAATATAAGGTAAAAATCTCACTAAAGAAAACACAATATGTATATTTTTATCCGGGAAGTATTGTACTACTCGGGTCGTGTCCCAACGAAATCGTGAATTGAGAATTGAGAATAATTCGGATTCGAGTTTAGAATGATAAAGGATTTTTGAACTTTGATTATACTACAAATATAATAGCACGAATTAAAAACAATTAACTAGCTCAAAATTTAAATGCACGAAAAGTAAAAACGCGAGCTAAAACTGAAATTTAAAATCTAAGGCACGACTTTTAACAAATTTTATACCTAAAAATCACAAATTTAAAAAGAAAATTTTAGGAAAAAGAATTGGAATTTTTTATCTATTTTTGAATTTTTTATGAATTTCTAAAGATTAATGAATTAACAAAAATAAACTTTTTCTAAAAATTATCACTAAAATTTTACTTTTATTTTTCAAAAATACTAGATTTAAAAAGAAAATTTTCACAAAAAGAATCAAAAATTTTCAACTATTTTTCTATTTTATATGATTTTTCTAAGAAAAAGAAATTAACTAAAATCTATTTAAATTCCTAGAAAATACAAATCAAACTAGAAAAATAAGGAAAAATGGTTTTTAAAAACTACAAAGGTGCAGAAATTTATTGGAACAAAAAGCCCTAATTTTTATAAACCAATTGAACACTAATTTTATCAATTAAAACTTTTAACCTAATTTTATAAAACTAAAATCTAAAATATTAAAACTATTTTATTTATTCTTAAAAAGACAGGGTAGAAACTGCTAATAAGGAAAATAAAGGGTAGGCGGCCAAACTTTTGCAAATTTACACTTCAATGAAAACAGTTAACCTTGAACTATGGAAAAAGTACCAAACAGACCCTACGCTATGGCTTATTTTTGGCTTATTGAAAAATGAGATTTAGCTAAAACTTAAAACTACAAACTTATTAACTAGCTTATTCTTAACAACATTAACAAAAGCACTTCCTACTTTTGACAACTCAATAAGCTAGAAACTTAAGCTCTTTGAAATCTGTCACAGAAACTAAGTGTTTAGAGAGCCTTTTAGATTTTGGCTTTTTTCTTGCTTATTTCTAGAGGAAAATGAAAAACAAAAGAAGCTACTTGAAGGATAAGATGTATACTAAGATTATCTAGAGAGAAATAGGCAAAGTATTAACAAGAATAACAAGTAAAATGAACTTAAAAAATCAATAGTGGTGAAAGTTCTTCAACCCTCTTAAAAACTGTTTTAAAGCTATTCCTAATAAGCTAATCAGCTTAAAACTACATTTTAGAAACCACAATTTTGGAAATAAGCTAACCTAAGAATATTGAATTTACCTAGATAAAAGGTTTTTGATATGAATAACTAGAAAAGAGATATCAAAAGAGATTAAGCTAAAAATTGCAGCTGCTACTATAACACTTTTGCAAGATGATTTAAGCTAATCTAAAACTGAGAAATGAAACTTAAGAGCTTATCTATATTAAGCTAATGGAATACTATCAAGATGCTAAAAACTAAATTCTAACTCCTAACTTTCAAAACTAAAAGACAGCTTAAAAATCAACAGCAACAACAGTTCTTACTGAGTAGAACTATTGATTGCTGATGTACTTGGCAATGGCTTAAGTGCAGCCCAAATTTTGAGGTAAAAATTCTTTAAACCTACTCACTATATGTATTTAACTCTATATTAACTAAGTGTTTGAATCTACAAAAATGAATAAAACACCTTAATCATTACAAACACTTAAAAAACCTTAAAGTGCCATGGTGCTGGCTCCACCCTTTTGAACCTTAACATTCTTTGACAATTTACAAACTAATTTTCAAAACTTGTTTAAAACTTGTTAAGACTACTTAACTCAACTTAGTAACAAGTTTGGACAGAATGTTATTGACTTTAAAGGTCAAGTAGAGCTTGAACCAAACACTCCCTAAACAAAACTGTCAAAGCTAAAATTCACTCAAAATCTCTTTTAATACTAAAACAGCTAAACCTTTATATCTAATCTTACTATAACTAAACTGTCTAAGCTATTTTAACTCTAAAATACCTAGCTTATTAAT
>BQNB010170019.1:0-13718 GCA_026074375.1 Tanacetum coccineum | reverse complement strand
CGATATAGAGTCAGATCAGAGACCGGATCACCATCACTCCCTAGTTTAGACTCAGTATCAATAGGAGTGCGACTAGGATTACAATTAACCATGTGCGCCCTGTTAAGAATCTCAATAGCATATTGCTTCTGAGATAAAAACATCCCTAAAGAATGATGAGTAACATATATACCCAAAAAATAATTAAGCAGACCCAGATCTGTCATAGAAAACTCCTGATGTAAAGATCTAATAACATGTTGTAACAAAATCTTAGAAGAAGCTGTGAGAACAATATCATCAACATACAATAACAAGTAAGCAGTATCGGCCCCCTGTCTGTAGATAAATAAAGAGGAGTCACATCGACTATGAGAAAAACCAACTCGAGTAATATAAGATGCAAACCGCTGAAACCAAGCTTGAGGGGCATGTTTAAGCCCATAGAGAGACCACTGTAACAAACACACATAATCAGGATAAACAGAATCCCGAAATCTAGGAGGCTGATGCATATAAACAGTCTCAAAAATATCACCATGTAAGAAAGCATTCTTGACATCGAATTGATGAATTGACCAATGTCGAGAAGCAGCTAGACTGAGAACAGTTCGAGAAGGACCCGGTTTAACAACCGGACTAAAAGTCTCATCAATATCAACCCCCTCTAACTGGGTACTACCATTCGCTACAAGACGTGCTTTGTAGCGACTAAGCGTGCCATCCGCCAGATACTTATGGCGGTATTTGGTGGTCTAGGTACTAAAGTCTAAGTTTTTTTAATAAGCGCAGTATATTCATCACGCATAGCATTTTGCCAGTTTGGATCATTAAACGCATCACGATAAGATTTTGGTAAATGAGAGACTGAAGACACATGTAAATTAAGATGCTTAGTGGGACGATTAATCCCAACATGAAAACGCGTAACCATGGGGTGAACCGAGTCAGGGTTTGGGTTAACTAAGGGATTTTGGACTATAGTGGGTGCATGGTGGTCCGAAATTATTGTGGTTTGGTGCGGGACAGCTGTAGGGGAGAATTGAAGCTGGACTCGTATATGTTGGGCCACGGGGATGGCTGTTCGACTGGTGAATGGAGTTGGGCTGAAGATGGAGAAGCAGGTGTTGGTTGGGCTGTGGTAGGGGACTGTTAGGTCGTAGTAGGGGACTGTTAGGCAGCGGTAGGGGACTGTTGGGCTGCGGGTTCGGTTGGACGTTGTTGGTGTGTAGGTCAAGGCAACGATACCCTTTATGAGAAGAGGCAAATCCTAAATAAATAGAGGGTGTTGCACGTGGTTTAAGTTTATGAGATGGATAAAGGTGAGGGTAACATAAACACCCAAAAATGCGTAAAAGGGTATAGTTAGGATCTTTGCAATATAAACGGGTGTAGGGAATGTCATTAGCAATAGCAGTTAAAGGCAAGATATTTAGTAATTGTATGGCCATTTTAAGAGCTTCGACCCAAAAAGTTGGAGGAAGGTTTGCTTGGAAAATGAGGGTACGAATGAGGTTATTAATTGCATGAACCATTCGTTCAGACTTCCTATTCTGTTGAGAGGTTCGGGGACACAAAAAGCTGAACTGAATTCCATTTTGGGAAAAAAGGGTCTGTAGGCGACGATTGTCGAATTCACTAGCAAGATCACATTGGAATGACTTGATTTCACACTTAAATTGAGTGCGAACATAATTACGAAATAACACGAATTTGGACATAACATCAGATTTATTAACCAAAGGATAAACCCAAACAAACTGAGAATAATGATCTAAAAACAAGACATAATATTTAAAACATGAAAGACTCGAAATGGGCGAAGTCTACACATCCGAGTGAATAATGTCAAAACAAGAACTCATCACAGTATCAGAGCCAACAAAAGGAAGCCTCACGTGTTTGCCAAGCTGACAAGCATGACAAAGAACGGGATGTTTCTCTTTATTACACGAAATAAAGTTAGAAGAAACAAGACGACGCAGCACTTTACACCCTGGGTGTCCAAGACGTTGATGCCACGTGTGTTGACTAACAAGGAAAGCATGAGGGATAGGAGATGGAGCCGTGACTGGGTAAAGATCCCCCGTGCTGTCACATTGGAGAAGCACCCGACGCGTCAGGAAATCCTTAACGGAAAACCAAACGCGTCGAATTTGATAGTGTGATTATTGTCACGAACAAATTGACGAACATATATTCAATTCTTGACAATGTGAGGGGTGATAAGAACATTATTTAAGTGAAGAGATTTAGTTGGAGTTGGCAAAATACTATGGCCCGTATTAGTGACGGGTATAGAATGACCGTCACCAACCGAGATAGACAAATACATAAACATATTAAAATTTTCACTAAGACTATTAACTCAATTATTGAGATGAGAGCTCGCACCTGTATCGAAATTCCAAGCGTCAAAAGTGGGGTCGTGAAGGGTACCCGTAGTGAAGGCATAGGGCAACACAGTAGCTTGACCCGAAGAACCCATAGTCAAAGACTTAGTAGGAGGCTGAGAAGTGGTACCTGGCTGTTGGGCTGACCAAGTATAAATGAGCCCATGAGGAGAAGAGCTAGGGGCCTATGGATGGAAGACAGGAGGGTAGGCCGGGATTACTGATGCGCCAGGAAAGACAGTTGGGCCAGTGTGATAGGCAACAGCTCCACTAGCATAATTGGTATTAGAAGAATTATTTGGAGCAGACATTCTTATATGCCCTATTTATTGTAGCAACTTAGATAATAACTCATTGGTATTAGCACTTTCTTGAGTCACACGATAATAATTGAGATACTAATTCATTTTTTAGGATTTAAGAAAAGAGGAGTAGGGTGTGGTGCGTAAGGTAAACTAACAGAAACAAAGAAAACTAATAGTGACCTTGCACGATCTAAAAAAAATCTTCCTGATCTAAGCACGAGTAAAAAAAACAGTACCGTGACCTATGCACGACTGAAAAACAATTAACATGTGACCTTGCACAAGATTAACGATATTTTTGGTGGAGTTTTAGGGTTTAGGATCAATGGTTTTTGTTTGGCTTGATACCATGTAAGATACCAAAGGTGTTTCTTGTATTGCTTCTTAAAACCTACATTACTTATAGCTTTACAAAGTGTATGGGCTTTGAGCCCAACGAGAATACAGCTAATTACTATTCAATCATACATTTAATGACTAGTCAACATTCAATCCTACATTTAATCACTAGTCAACATTCAATCATACATTTAATGACTAGTGAACATTCAACCATACATTTAATGACATAATATACCGGCTAACACTTGTTAGTTTTTATGTGACCGAACTGTCCATAAGCTCCACACGCAAAACTCTCTCTTGCATTTATTTGTACTTGTTGGAATTTTTCTTTTTCTTTATTGTTGCTAGGTCCATTGGTGGGTCTAGGAACCCGCAAGTAGTCTGGAGATTCTTTCTTGGTTATGGGTTTTTGAAAAAGAAGCGACACCTGATGTGATTTCATTATGCCCATAATTTTCTCCAAAACATTTGCCATATCAACTTGTTGTAACCAAAAGATTAAATTCTTAATCAGTTTTACAATTCGCTTCTCAAAGTAGAAGCAATAATATTTTTGGGCAAATTACTTACTAATGGGATTATGTTTTATATTCAAAATGTCAAAAACACTAAATGGGTTAGAAAAGAGTAGCTAAAAAGAAAGATAAAAAACCCATAAGTTATTTGAAGATGCATAAAACATACTATGTTATTATATTCACAAAGTTCCATTAGTATGTAAATAATATAAGTTTCTTTTACATGTATTTGACTGTTTTATCAGCAACCACTTTGCCCATTACCCAACCCCAATCCACCAGTTTTAAGACAAATATATATTTCTGGGACAACCCAACCCGTACCAACCCGCTTCAGCCGAAAGATTTTGTTACCCAAACCAGGCATCTTGCAACATGTATATAAATCATTGTATCAAAACTGGGACAGAAGAATGGATCACCTCTCTTCCTCCTTCTCTGCGGCGCTTAACCGTTGGAGTGTAGTCAGCACTAAACCTCCACCGCCCAATTCTAAAACAGGTTTCCTTTTAGCTGACCGGTTTCTTTCATGGATCTGTGATATGTGCAAAATTATACATATAAATTCATGCTTAAAAAGGCCCAATTCAACCCAAAACGGATCAAAAATGGCAAAAATGTGCTTGTATTTGAGTTTTGTGTATGCAGGTACGGATATGTCAAAAATCACAAGAAAACAGTCAAAAACGGGCAAAAACGGACACGAGAACGGATGAGTGATCAAGAAGCCAAAAAAATCGAAGCCGAAGCCAGAGAGATCATGCCTCAGCCTTCCACAGTCAACTGCAGCTAAACTACAGTCAACCTACAAAGCCTAACAATATAGCCCAAATCCCTTTTTGATATAAAACCCCAAGGGCTGAATATGAAATTAACCCATTCTTTTTATAACTAGAAATGGTGTTAGCAAACACAAGGACCAAAGATGTAATTACCTCAAAGATTCATAAGGGCGCGGGTCACTTAGACCGGGTCAAACTACCCACTTCCCACCAATCAACCAATAATATCCCTAGCCCTGACCCGTTTAAACCCATACCCTAACCCGAACCAACCCAATGAGTTAAAAACTCATATCGTTTACTGTTCACACATTTTTACCCCAAATGAGATTAAAACTCACACACACATGAACACACTCAAGAACACCCTAGCCTTAGTTAACAATTCGTTTACCCCCATCCCAATTAACCATAGGGTTAATGACCCCCTCACACCCCTTAACCCAACCATCACTATCAATCACCCAACCCCCTCCCCCCAAGGGGTGAAGTTAGAGCCATTATGACTCGAAGCGGACTTTCTAACACACCGGTGCCACCAATTCCACCACCTCTTTATGATGAGAATGAACCTTTGACTGAAAGGGAAACCGAGCTTGACCATGGTAAGGTGCATCAGAGCACCAAAAAACATCAAACCTCGGTTATCAAAAATCATGAGTCGTTATCGTGTGTGCCGTCCATTTTCTCATGAGCTTCTTCTGCTACAGTTGATAATTCTCCAACTTTTCAAAAAGAATCTTCTAGAGAGACCAAACTTCAATAATCCTTCTAGGGTAGAACGGCGAAAAGAACAGATTAAATGATAAAGTGCAATCCAAAAGTTTTGGGAAAAGTTCAAAAAGATTCATGAGGACATTACTTTGGAGATGCTTTGATTTTAATGCCTAAGTATAGAAGTGTTATAAAAGCTTGCTGACAAACAAAGAAAGTTGATTGAAATAGCAAGACGCCAATGAATTGTAATTGTTCGCGGTCATTCTCAAAAAGCTTCGAAAAAGCTTGGTGACCGGGTCGATTTCTCATTCCTTGTGGTTTTGGGGAGTTTGATAATTACTTAGCTCTAGCGGATCTAGGTGCAAGTATCAATCTCATGCCCTTGTCTATTTGGAAAAAACTTGGACTTCCTGACCTTACAAGTACTAAAATGGTTCTAGAATTAGGCCGACTCCGAAAAATTTCGCAGCCCTTGGGATAGCCGAAAATGTGTTCGTAAAGGTCGGAAAATTCTATTTCCCGGTCGATTTTGTGATCTTAGACTTTGTTGCAGACCCTCGTGTTCCTTTGATTCTTGGTAGACCTTTCTTAAGACGCACGGGTCTTAATGATGTTCACGGGGAGGAGCGTAGTCTTAAGGGTGGTTTGAAAGAATAGTTTTTAAACGGATGGTAGTCAAGATAATGAGTCAATACATATGATGGATGCTTATGATGACCGGGTCAAAGATGTTTGTGAACAGAAGTATTGATGATTCCTACAACCATCTGCTATTGTCTTTGACGATTTTGAATCTCTTCTGGGGGGATAATTTTTTTTTTTTTTTTTTATTAAACAAAGGAAGACTTAAGGGATTTCTGACAGTTGCTAGAAGAAGGGATTGTTTGCCTAAATCTTGTTAGTGTAAAATCACTAGCAAGGAGAGTTATTCATTTCTAAAAAGCTTCCATAGTGGCAATTTCACTTTTCTTTCCAACGAACATTTGAGTACTCTTTCAGAATGGGGAAGAGGTCTTAATTCTATTCCAAACAAAGATTAAACAAAGAGATTTCTCTTCCATCCAAGAGAGTCCAAAATTGGAAAAGATTGTTGATTTTCCTTCTTGTGATGATTTTCAAAGCTTCAAGACTTTTGCATACCCTCTCTGTGAGAACAAAGATGACTTCTCTCAAGAAATGACGATGTCAATTCTAAGAGGAAATTTTTAGAGTTTTTGAAACCCTCTTTTTGAAGATGACGAGGAAATCATTTCTAATGTGTATTTGCATAATTTCTCCTAAGGATTGATAGTTAAAACATTATGTCTTTCTTTGCCCCAATTGGGAATTGTGTGAGAAAATGGGCAACAAGTGAGTTTGCAAAGTTAATGTTGATGTTTAATATGAAGTTTTTAAAATGATAGTGAAAATTTGGTTTTTGGGCGGGGTGGGGTAAGGGCGGGATGTGGTATAGTATCACGAGGGGGGGCTGGAGGGGGCGAGTAGGGGGGGGGCGGGTGGCCGCGTGAGGGGGTAGGTAAGGGGGGGGGGGGGGATTCATGATGTTAAGTAAGAGAATTGCCTTCTTAGATGGTTTATTGAAGATGCAAATATCTTTGATAATGAATGATAAACAGGTTGAATTTTTGAAAGTAAGTCAAAAAGAGGGTTTTTGGAAACAAAATTGAGTTAGAGAAAAAGAAAGAGTTACAAGTTTTTCATCCCGACATTGAAATACTTGACCATTTGGAGACTACCTCTTATGTCGGGAGTGATTATGTGTTTTATGAGGATTTTAATCTTGTGGATATGATATTCCCCATGAACATTCAGGGAAAGATTTTTGACCGGGCGATATCATTTCATGAGAATCTTTTGAAAATTTTAATAGAGTTCAAAAGAGTTGACCATCTAATAGCTCTTGACTTGATGTTTTTGACCCTCTCCACCCACCCTTAATGAACTTTAATGTTACCAAAGCATCTTCTGAGTTCACATTTTCAATCTTGAAAATCATTTCTAAAAAGTTTGTTGAACCCGGAATCAAAAATGTTTTGGTATATCTTTCATCCTTAGTTTGGGGAGGTTGTCACCTTTTGGATTTTCTTCACCATTGCTATTATCCACCTTACTAATACTAAGTTTGGGGAAAGAGTCAGCGAAGGGGACTACTATAATAAACAGGCGCTTGTGGGAGGCACCCATGTTATCCTTTTATTATTCATTTTATTTTTCGATTTTCTTTGCTTCCCCAAGGACTAATCAATACTGGGGGCGCGTATAGCTTGTACTCGGTTACAAAAAAACTAGGCGTTTTAGAGCATGTTTTTGAGCTAACAATGTTAGAAGAGAGGAAGCTTGTTCTTTTTCTTTATTTGTTCTTGTTGGTTGTTTGTTTGTTTTTCTAGGTTTTCCGGATTTTGGCAAGCTTCTTGGTTCAATATTGTAGATGGATAAAGCAATTCCTCACATTTCCATCGAGGTCTCCAATCTCTCTTCATTAAAATAGGGAAAACTCAATATCTTATTCCTTGTTCTTTATCGAGTAAACATTCTATTCTTTTGGGCTTGACCATAGGAATTTTGGTTAATGATTCCTTTTGACCCCCTTATTTATAACTTTCGAGGACCAAAGTTTCATATTTAGTTTGGGGATGGATATCTTCGATATTGACATGGCATTTCACGCAACCTTGTTTGAATCTTTTTTGAATTACCTTTTTTGTAAAAAGTGAGTAATTTTGAATTTTTGCCTTACAGAGAGCGCAAAAGACGCTTTAAGTTTGGTAAAAAACACCTCTTTTTGTAGTCGTTGGTTGAGAAATAGGAGTTAATTTTGACCTTGAACGGGTAAAAAATGCCCTCAGCTAGTCTTTAACCTACCTTTTGTAGGGCCAAAGCTTTCACCAATCCTATTGCTTTGGATTTAAAATGTGGAGAACAGGAAATGATGTAGTTAAATTTAAGTGTATTTGCTTAAGCAAGGTTTATTGGAAAACCTAAAGCTTATATGATATGATTTGTGTCTTCTTACTACACAAAGCTCTTTAACACACTAATAACGTGCTCTTTTTAGTTTAGCTAGTCACCAATTGTCTTTAGGAAAAGTCTTACATTTTGAAAAAAAGAATGCATTTTATTGTAAGTAGATTTTTTGGTTTAAATTTATAAGTTGCTTTTCTAAATGAAATTTTTCCATCTTCAAAAAGATTTAAAGATAATTTATAAAAAGGAATGCCAATGAGCACATTTCTAATGCAAATGCATTAATTTTCGTGCCCAATGAAGCATTTCGAAAAAATAGGAATAACAAAAAGATTAATAGGTAGTTTTTAATCGTGGCGTATCCTTGTTGAGAGAAAGGTACCGGATGGTGGTCGCAACTAAGGATTAAAACTATGTTCGTAGGTTCAAGGTCGTAGGCATTCATCACTAGGGAGCGAGGCTAGGTGTTGGATTGCAACTAATGGAACTTTGGATTTTGGCCCTTTGTAAGGAAAGGTGTTGTCGCGATAACCACAATCTTTTTAGAGCGGCGAGTGGGGGTTAGAACACTAAGAACACCGGTTGTTGTTGCGATATCCTATTTGGGAGAAAGGCCTAAGTAGGGGTTCGAACTAAGAACAACATTCCTATTGCAAAAGAAAAAAAAATAATTATAGTACATGGAAAATAAAAAGAATGGTTAAAAATTTCATTTTCTCAAATCAATTTATAAGTTTTGTTTCCTAATCTCTTTTAGCTTTGAGTCGAGGTTTATCTATGTTATTAACATTTGAGCTCACAAGGCTTATTTGTAAAGCTTAGATGAATTTCAACTATGAAGATAAATTGATCTATGGTTGAGTTAAAAAGAGTGCACACATCTTAATCATTAATTTATTCCCGGGAGTGAAAAGTTCACAAGTTGTAAGTATAAGAGCTTAATCATTTGGACTTATATTGACAATGATCTTGTTTATTAGCTTTGTTTAGTCTAGTGAAAAGTCAAGGATGACGAATTTTCCTCTTTTGTGCTCTATTAATCGGGAGTAGCCTATTTCGATGAGCCTAAAAGTTGCAAACTTGCAATGATTGCCATTAACGTGTTTCCAAGGGATTAAATGATGAGAAAAGTGAAAGTTGTTTTAAAAGGTAATTCATAAAAGGTTCTAAACAAGGGCATTTTGGAAACTTCTTAGTTTACAAAGTGTACACTTCATAACATTGCGTGAGGACACGGCAATCCTTTAGTTTGGGGAATTTTGATATTTGCTTAATTGTACATTAATTTACCCGGGATTTTGTCAAATAAAAGCCAATAAAATGCCAAAAGAATAGAAAAAGTTGTGCTTTTGTGTCCAATTGTGCAGGAAAGGATTACGAAGACGAAAAGAAGCAAAAACGATCAAAAAACCGACAAGGAACGAAAGAGACAAGAACAAGAGTGAAGAAACAGCCAAAGATCAAAGCCGGACCAGCCCGACACAGTCAAAGAAAGAAACAAAGAAGTCAAAGGTCAAAATAAAGTCAAGGGGCTAGTTATGACAAGTTCTCAAAGTTTGAAGGCTTTATTTGAAGTTTTAGAGATCAAGGGGCTAAAGTTGTTAAAGGTGCAAAGTTGTTTTATTAAAGAAGAAAGAAAGAAGAAAACAACAAGGACCTATTCTGCTATTTTCGAAACCTGTTTTACACTACAATTGGGCGGAGAAAACACAAGGGCTAGATTTGCCAACATCCCAAACATTCAAACAAACCACGTGGTTTGTTATAACCGCCCAACCTCCCACAACAGAATTTCCCGCCAAATTCTTACACAACCCAACTTCGTGAAATCCACACCCCCGCTCCTTTATTAGCCTTCAATCCTACTCATACTCCCTCCCCAATCATAATCGACCACGTGGCAGCAGCCCATTGGCCAGGACACATCATTGATCTCATCCAACGGCCACAATCAAATTAAAATGATCAACGACCAAGATTTAAAGGAAGATTCAGGAAACTTTTCCCTCCTCTTCACCTCTCCTCTATAAATAGAAGGCTTAGACATCATTTTTTTTTGTTGTTTTGTTTTTAAATTTCTAGTTTGTATTTCTTTCAAAATTAAGAAATTTCTTTCAAGCTTTTAGTTAATAAGCTCTTAAGCTCTTGTAATCTTCTCTTATATCTTGTACTCTTTCATTTGTGAAATACATTCAGTTTACAAGCCTATTGTGTTTCTAGTTTTCAATTTCAAATCGATTTTATTCAATAAGCTCTTAATAAGCTCAATTTAGCTTATTACTGTTCATAATCTCAAAAGCTAGTTAAAACTTGTATTTAGTCATTCCTCTACTTACTTTCATCATTTACACCAAAACATCATGATTACCTAAGTGTTTTGAGTTCATTTTCAAGCAACAAGGAGAGATAAGCTTGATACAGCTTATTGAGCTTAAAAGTTTAAGGTCTAGAGGCAAGGTGCCATTAGGATTAAGTTGTTTGAGGTCATTCACTCTACAAGAGTGGCCTCTAGTCCTGAGACTCCAAAAATTCAGGTTTCACTTGCTCAATTTCAATTAAGCACTTTTAGCTTATCAAAAATTCCTTTTTCTTATTACTTTTAATGTCTATTCTTGTTTCATTAAGCTTAGTTAGGATATAAATGTGGTAGTTATAAGCTGTTTGAGTTTAAAAACTCATTTAGATTTCATTCCTTAATTTCTGTCATAAGTAGTAGATTAAGCTAGTAGAGTAACTAGCTTAATCTCTCTAATAAGCTAGTACTTTTAAAGTTCAAATAGCTCTATTAGGTCATTTAGAATAGAAGTAGATAAAAAGTTTTAGCTATTTCAGTTTTAAAATAAGCTTGAAGTACAAATAAGTTTGACAGAATTTCATAAAGGGGTGTTTGGATATATGCTTGTTTGACTCTTTAAGTCAAAAGCATTTTGTCTATTTTTCTTAGATAACTGAGTTTAGCCATATTAGAAGGTTTTACCAAGGTTTTAGTAATTAGTATGTAGATTTAAAAAGTTTAGAGTTAAAAAACTTAGTTTTTGCACCAGGGCAATTTTCAGTAAGATTAACTATAAAACTTGTGAGTTAAAAAGCACTTAGAGATTATACATAGATAATTCAGTATTAGATACTATAAGTAAGTAGAATTTTAGAATTTTCAGTGTAAAGTTTAGCTTGTATTGAGTGCCTTGCACACTGCATCAGCAAACATCACATGACAGCAACAATATTAAGTGTAGGATAATTCATTCTCTGAATTTTCCATTTCCATTAGAAAAGTTTGAAATCCTTTTACCTAGTTTAGTTCAAGGAACATAGCATAGCTTATTTTCAAAATCTCAGCATCTAAAGTTTAGTAATAAGCCTTCTAGCTTATTTGAAAAAAGCCTAAAAAACTGTTTCAGAAAACCTTGCACTCTTCCATCTTAATTTTCTTGCTAATGTTGTTAACACTAGGTTAAGCTTAGTTTAGAATCTTTTAATACACATCTTAAACATCAATAAGTCTCTTTTGTTTCTCTGTTTCATCAAATAATAAGCTCTAAATAAGCCAAAAACCAAAAAGCTTGTCAAACTCCTAGTTTCTGTGACAGAAACTAAATAGCTTATTTTCCAGCTTATATAGTGGCTAAAAGTAGGAAGTCTCTTTGTTAAAGTTGTTAGAAATAAGCCCTTCTATAACTTTCATGTTTTAAGTTTTGTCTGAAAATCACTTTTTGATAAGCCAAAATTAAGCCATAAGCGTAGGGTCTGTTTGGTAGTTTTCTTAAAGTTCAAGGGTGCCCGTTTGTGTTACAGAGTAAATTTTCTATACTTCACCCGCCTACCCTTATCTTTCCTTTCCTACACTTTTTACCCTGTCTTTTGTAATAAGTAAAATAATTTTAATATTTTAGAAAATAGTTTTATAAATTTAGGGTTTATAGTTTTAATTGGACAAATTAGGTATCAATTAGGTTATAAAAATTAGGGCTTTTTGGTTTATAAAATTTCTGCACCTTTGTAGTTTCTATAAATCATTTTTCCATATTTTTCCAGTTAAATTTCTATTTTCTAGGAATTAAAATAGATTTTAGTGATTACTTTTTCTTAGATAAATCATAAAAAATAGAAAAATAGTTGAAAAATTAAAATTCTTTTTGCATTAATTTTCATTTTAAATCTAGTATTTTTGAAAAATAAAAGAAAAATTTTAGTGTTAATTTTTAGAAAAAGTTTATTTTTGATAAATCATTAAATCTTAGAAAAATCATAAAAAATTCAAAAATTCATAAAAAATTCTAATTCTTTTTCCTAAAATTTTCATTTTAAATTTGTAATTTTTAGGTATAAAATTTGTTAAAAGTTGTGTTTTAGATTTTGAATTTCAGTTTTAGCTCGCGTTTAATACGTTTAGTGCATTTAATTTTCGTGCTATTTCATTGTTTCTTTAATTCTTGCTATTACATTTGTAGTGTAATCAACAATTCAAAAGTCTTTTACTATTCTAAACTCGAATCCGAATATTCTAAATTCTCAATTCACGATTTCGTTGGGACACGACCCGAGGATAAGTACTTCCCGGATAAAAATATACGAATTGTGTTTTCTTTTGTGAGATTTTTACCTTATATTTCTCTTGGTTGAGAAGTATTTTGGAAGGAATTCTTACGAGATTAATAATACTATAAGTATATAAATTTGACTACAACCAAATTTTGGCGCCGTTGCCGGGGAATTCGTGAACGATTGTTGAAGAGTATTCGTCGAAGTTTTTTTATATTTTTAAGATTTAAATTGTATTTGTTTTCTTAAATGTCGCATTTTATTTACTTTCGTAATTAGTTTAATTTGTTAATTAGTTGTTTAATTGTGCCTTTAATTTTAGTAGTATAAATAAATCAAAAATATCTCTTTTCTTATTCAAATCAATCATTCCGAACGAGATCGAGGTTTCCATTGCATGAGTCGTTGGGGAAAACGACCCGGGTGATCATACTTACCCGGTCAAACATACGTATTATATATTATATTATATATATTTTTGAGAGTGAATTTTATCAAGGGTAACTTGGTAACTTTCTTAATTACTCTCGGGATTATATTTTTATGATATATTCTATAGTATAATAAACTGCAATCAGTTTTTGGCGCCGTTGCCGGGGACTTGTGTAAGCGATTCCTTCGTTTCGAGTTTGTGAATTTGGTTTGAAGATCCTTTCGTCCTCGAAAGTTAAATTTTTGTCATAAATCCAAAAATCCAAAAAAAATTAAAAAATATAAAAAGTAAAAAATATTTTCTTTTTCTTTTTAGTATAATTATCATATTAAAAAAAAATATATATAAAAAAATTGTCTTAATTCAGAAAATAAAATTCACCAAGTTGGTAACCGAACACCAACAAATAATACCTTCAATTGGGGTATTATCATCAAATAAGTTCCGGTGAATTTGAATAGTTCCCAACTCGAACCAAAGATTTAACACTTGCCTTATTTATCACCTTCGAGGTACGGCTCACCTTGAAAAGAAATTTTCAAGAGCTACCGTGAAGTAGTTGATTATTTGGTTTAAGTCTCTTTCGTGTAACCGTTAAAATTCATTGCAAAAAAAAATTAAAAAAATAATATTAGTGTAAAATTTTGCTTTTTGATTTTTTGTTTTTCTTTTTATGCGCACTCGTTCGCAATCTCGAAGACGTCGACAACAACAAACTCTTCTGGTTGTTGTTGAAAATT
>BQNB010170015.1:0-13718 GCA_026074375.1 Tanacetum coccineum | reverse complement strand
TGATAGCTCTTACTCCAAATTTCGATGGGGAGAGCAATTTTCTGATGAATGATTGTTATAACTATTGGATGGACGGTTCGCTACCTCCGGATATGATAGACCCACAAACAACTAAGTCACAGGGACTAATAAATCATACTGAAGGGTCCAGTCCCGCCGAATATAGTAAACCCACAGACAAACAAGTCACATGGACTAATAAATCATACCGAAGGGCCTAGTCCCTCCGGATATGGTAAACCCACAGACAACTATGTCACAGGGACTAATAAATCATATTAAAGGGCTTAGCCCCTCCGGATATGGTAAACCCACAAACAACTAAGTCACAGGGACTAATAAATCATACTGAAGGGCCTAGCCCCTTCGGATATACCAAACCCACAGACAACTAAGTCACAGGGACTAATAAATCATATTAAAGGGCCTAGCCCCTCCGGATATAACAAACCCACATACAACTAAGTCACAGGGACTAATAAATCATATTAAAGGGCCTAGCCCCTCCGGATATGGTAAACCCACAGACAACTAAGTCACAGGGGCTAATAAATCATACTGAAGGGCCTAGCCCCTTCGGATATAGCAAACCCATAGACAACCATCACAAGGACTAATAAATCATACTGAAGGGCCTAGCCCCTTCGGACATAATAAATCCAGACCTGTCACAGGGACTAGTCAGGCGAGGGGGTTTAGTCCGGCCAAATAGGGCAGACCTACAGATAATGGTTATAATCATAAATAAATCCTAGTGACCGTAAAATGGCCAAGATACGCATGAAAATAAGACATACTAGACCAGAGGAAGCACAGCAAGACAAGGGAGACTGATCAAGCGAAGGGGTCCAGGATAAACATGCTAGGTAAAGAGAAGCACAGCAAGACAAGGCACTACAAAAAATATATAAAGCACAATAGGAGAAAGCCCGCAGCAGACTTTCGGCAAAACAACACAATGTTTGGAAGTAATCAAAAGTACACCTACTTATTACATATGTGTCCACAAAAATATCTATTACACATTAGCCCCTTGGGGCACAGACTTGGAACTATCAGGAGCTTGGGAGGATGGATTAACTTTTGACGGGGCGTCTTGAGGAGGAGGAGCAGGATACATCTTCAAGAGCTCCTGGACGGTTCGACGAGGAAGACCGGAAATCTTTTCTACGAAAGGATAGGTCTTGGTAAAAAGCTTGTCATACTCGACGGCCATCCTTGTATCTGAGTGAGGATCAAAACCTTAGACCTCCCTCAATACATCCATAAGGTCCTCCTCAGACCGTTTCACAACTAAGCCTTTGGCCCACCCGGCCTGAATGGCTAAGTTAAAAGGAATAGACAAGCTCTCCTTATACTCATGGCTGTTCAAAAGACGTCTGACAACTGTAGGAAGGAGCTTCCCAATGGAATCAATTTTTTCTTTCTCAAAGTACCCAAGTTTAGACACAAGCTTTTCATTCTCAACAACCCTCTCGTTGGATATCCGGTCGGAAAAGACCAAAGCGGAATCTTTCCTAGCAAGTTCAGCTTCTAATTCCTTAATATGAGAGGCTTGGTCAGCATTAACAGCCCTCAACTCATCTCTATCAAGTTCAGCATTAATCTAACTCCTTCCGCGCAACCCATCGTGCTTACTCGGACTTTGCTGATATCTGTGGAATGTTATACCAAATTAGACACATGGGTAAAGTCCGTCCGGGTGCTCACAAGTTGCCGGGTTACATCTTCACATCTTTCTTTCAAGGCCAGATGGGCATCATAAAGAGCTTCAAACCGAAGGAGAGCATCAGTTTGAGCCATGGCTCCTCGGGCGATACTAAACCAAGCCCTTTCCATGGCGGTATTATTGTCATAAGCATTCATCTCCTCTCTAACAGCAGGGGGGGCAAGTGTGTCAACAATTCCCTACATTCCTCAGGAGTGTCCACTCGAGACCTATGGTGGATGGTCCATTCAGGAACGTAAACAGAACAAGGACAGGAGGACTCAGCTCCATCGGCATGATCTCCTAACAAATGAAACCAAGTTAAAAAATTACATAAAGGTATATACAAGAAAAGAAACCTCGAAGGGTATACAAACATACCAGCTAGGTTAGAGCGGACCACAGGAACAAGGTTTTGGACAACCGTCTTCTCAGGATTCAGGGCAGGAACGAGAGTCTCAGTCAGTCTGGTCTCATCGGCGGGATGAGTCTCAATCGTGTCTCAGTGTCCTCCCGACTAGGCGATGCTTAGTCATGAATCGGCTGCATAATTATGAATGGATGTAGTTAGCAGAGTCGTGACGAAGGTTGCTGACATGTTCTTCTTCGTGAGGACTCGGTAGTTCCCGCATCGCATCGTCAACATCTTTTAGCAGAAAGGAGGGATTGGGTGCAACAGTTCGAAGAGGACTCGCGGAAGAGGCCTCCTCAGTAGAATCCTCCTCCTCAGCACGGACAGCAGAAACCTTACGCCTCTTCGGCTTCCCCTTCGAACCACCCTCACCACCAGCAGCTCTTTTTCTCTCGGCTCGCTTCTTAGCGGCCGCACGGGCTTTCCTTTCCCTAATAGCAACAATTTTGGGATCAGGAATTTCCACTTCCTTCAACCTGGCAGTCTTTTCCGGAAGAGATTGGTTAACAGGTAAAGGACCAGTGGTATGTGAGGTAATAGCATCTCGAGCAGAAAGGGCATCACCCTGTTCGATAGTAGCACCATCCAAGAAGGGAAATCGTAGATACTCAGACATCGTGACAACTGCAAAGGGAGAAAAACGATTCAGGAAAAAGAAAAAGCATACCCTCCAACAAGAAAAAGGGAAGGGGCCATAAATAAATAATAATGGGTCATTACCATTCCCCTCGGTATCTTTGAAAATTGGAAGAAATCCAGAGAACTCCCAAGTGGTGGCCAACCCGGCGTGAAAAAGTAATCCGGAAGGTACGGGTCTAATATCGATGCTTTGATCGGTCAATGTCACAACATCAGAGGCGCGGAAGCCATCGGTAGGAAGAGGATCATGTATGTCAGAATCGTGATGCCTCCAAGCCATAGCCTGAGGAATAGCTCTTCGATCTAGAAAGAAAAACCTTTTCTTCCACCCTTTTAAACCGGAAAAGGTCTCGTTTAAAATCTTCCCACCGGATCCCGGACCAACCCTCCTCTCAAAGGTAAACCAATCCCCTTGTTTGCCGATTTTATAAAATACACGGAACAAGTTCACCGAAGGGACAATGTGTAGACTCCGACAATATAACTCGAACAGGGTCAGCCGAGTCAACCCTATAGGTACTAACTGAGAGATGTGCACACGGAAGTGGTCAAGCACAGCCAAAAGAAGGGTGGAAAACGGCACCCTAACTCCAGAAAACTCAAAATATTGTTCGTAAAGACCTATAAAGTCATCCGTTAACTTATCCATAGTCCATTCAGCAGTAAGGGCCACCGGATGCAAATCTAGAGGAATGTTATGCTTGAAGGCCAAAGCCTTTACATCCTTGGCAGTCATGGTAGATGAGTAGGAATGCATGTTAGATTTAACAGGCGAGACGACCCCCACGTTTTGATCCTCTTCGGACATTTTCAAAGATACCGGAGGGGACAAATTATCAAAAATGCAAAGGGAGGAGTATATACCTGAAAATGCGAAAAGCAAAGAGAAGAAGAGACGTTCAGCTCAAGATTTTACACGCAGTAAAAACAAGCGGTGGGCTATTTATAGGCAAAGCATGGGGCTTTGAGCCATGGCAACATGTCACACAGCTGGCAAAGCCCAATCCCGACCCTCTGTCACAAGGCGCATGCCACGCGTACGTCTCAGATGAAAAGGGACAAAAGCAAGTAATGAATTTTAACCCACTGTAATTATGGGTTTTGTCCCATATTCATCAAGGAAGGCGTAAAAAAAAGGAGAGGAAAGAGATGAAAACGGAGAAGACAAAAATTCCGGTCCTTTCAATTGAGCACTTTTAAGTATCACTCTAATAGTTTGTGACTATTAAAGTCATACTGGGGGGGACATGTCCGCGTATATGCCGGACGGGCTCCATATCCGAACGGGTCGTACGGGTCCGGACGGGCGCACTACGTCAACCCGAAAAAAGACAATGTCAGACTCGATAAAGAGGGACACCTCTTCAAACCATTGGACAATAACAAGCACTTATGCAACATCGCTATCCCGGGAATTAAGGAGCGATGTCTCCAAGGATTACTGACACCCAGGGCAAAGGCTAGGCATAAGTCGTCTTGTTCATTCCCAATGTGTCAAGAACAATACTTCCAAACAGTACTTCAAGTAGTATAAATACCCCAGCATTTACTGCTTGAAAGGCAAGGTTTTTGAACCACATACACACATTTACTACTTATATCCCTTTCGGCTCTTACAAAGGTACTTACTCTCACGCCCGAGCTCGGTCCTGGGTCAACACCCGGGGCGAGCTAACGGGTTTTCTGTCTTACTTTCAGATATTTAGGTGGATTACTCGTCTAGAAGCGTGGGAACTCTCCTACTTCCTCTTCGGACGGTAAATTACTTAAACATATATCATTAAAATGTTTTAGAAAAAGCACGAGAAAATTGCCTACACAGAGACATGGAAACACTAAATTTACTAAATTAACACAGTGAAACATATTCCACAATCAAAGGAATAGTTCAAACAAATTAAAACCTAAGAACAAACTTTGGTATACTTCTTATATTGCTATTAATAAGAATCATTATCATCTTAAGATTTAGTTTTGGAAGCAAAATGGCTGCTAATATGGACGAGAATCTCAAAACAGAAATAGTAACCAAAATAATTTAACCCCACAACTAAAGCTGATAAACAGAAATAAAGAGATACACGTAACGCGAGTATTAGGAAAAAAAATCCTATTATAAGTACCTCAGGTAAATCCATGATGAATGTGGCGCTTGTAGAGTTTTCAAGCAAGAAGTTTCTAGCTTCAGTGCACATTTCCAGTTTGTGTGGATCCAGCTTATGCCTCAAGTTGGAGTTTATAGTTAAAGAGACCAGGTTGCTAAATGGTGAAGGATGGTGTGATATTATATCCGAAAATGAAGAAATACACTGCACATATATCACAAGTAACAAGTTACTATACCATCAAAGTATACCTCTTTTATCGACAATTTTATACATTAATAAGAATACTTTAAGTAGTCATAAACTGTTTAAACTCCGCGCCTGTGTTAATAACAGATAGAATTATTAAGTGCATATGATACTTTAATAACGTATCTTATGTCCAAAACTTGCTGTGACTGATAACATAAGAGCATACCTCAACAATGTCCATGTTAAGTGCAAGACATTTGGCACTATGGAGCTCTTGAAGCATGTTAATAGTCTCACGAGCAGCTTTCTCCTTATACGGCATGTCTTTTCTATAAAAGGACAAACTGACACTCACTTCTTTTAAAGAATGAAAACAATCTTTAAACCACTGTGGAGGATGATCACCACTGTAGCACAAATACGAGAGTCTGAGTGGTGCCTTTATGTAGTTGATTGAGCAATCAATAACAGTGAGATCCTCAAGTTGAGGTGCAATCACGTTCAAACTTCTTGAATGTTCACAATCAAACTTCTTGTTGAGTTGGGCAGTCATCTGCGCATTGAGGAATCCCTTAGGGTGCAGGATAGTGACAAGCCAAAAAGCAACAATGTTGTTGGTCCACATTGATTGGACATGGTTGTGTGAATCTTAGATTTAGTTCTGGAAAGATTGTTTCCATGTTTAATATTTTGCATGTTCCTAATATTAAGAAAGATATGGTTTCTAATATTAAGAAATATATGGTTTCAAATGGTATTTTGAATAATTGTGGTTATAAACAAGTAACTGAAATCTGATAAATTTGTTTGGTCTAAACATGGTGTGTTTATTGGTTTTGGCTATTTGTGTAATCAAATGTTCAGGCTTAATATTGTTAATAATATTGGTAAATCAACCTTTATGTCAACCTTTAAACTGAATGATTCAATCACATGGTACGTTAGATTGGGCAATGTCCATTTTAATAATAATATGCAAAATATGTCTAAGGATGGATTAATCCTTGTTTTGACATGGATACTAAAAAATGTGAAACTTGAAACTGATGATTTGGGAGTTGATCTATAGTTACCTATGTGATTTGGGAGTTGATCTATAGTTACCTATATGATTTGAATGTTATTCCCTTATTAGGGAATAAGAAATACTTTGTGACATTTATTGATGATGCTTCTAGGTTTTGCTATGTTAGTTTATTACATACTAAGGATGAAGCATTAGATAAACTTAAAGTATTTAAAACTGAAGTTGAATTACAACAAGGGTCTTTGATCAAAAGATTCAGTACTGATAGGGGAGGTGAGTACATGGATACTCTGTATTTTCAGTCTGTTGGTATTATCCATGAAACGACTGCCCCCTATACTCCACAACAAAATGGTAATATCTGAAAGGAAAAATAAGGTACTGAAAGAAATGATTAATTCCATGTTGTCTTATTCAGGGCTGAGTCAAGGGTTTTGAGGTGAAGCTATGCTAACAGCTTGCTATTTATTAAATAGGGTTCCTAATAAAAGGAACATGATTACCCCTTATGAACTCTAAACTAAAAGGAAACCAAACCTGAACTACCTCAGGGTTTGGGGTTGTAGGGCAGTTGTAAGACTCCCTGATCCAAAGCTAAAAACTTTGGGTGAAAGAGGCATTGAATGCATCTTTGTTGGATATGCTGAGCATTCCAAGGCTTTTAGGTACTATGTTATTGAACCTAATGATTCAGTTTCAATTAACTCAATAATTGAATCAAGGGATACTATCTTTGATGAGAATAGATTCTCTTCAGTCCCTAGACCAAGTCTCAGCATTCCTAAAGGAACTGAAGACATTGGTGGTTCAGTGGTCCCTGAAGTGGTCACTGATGAGGTTGTTCAACAACCTGAATCTGAGCTTAGAAAAAGAAAAAAGAATAGGACTCCAAAGGATTTTGGACCTGAATTTCAATTATATCTAATTGAAGGAACAAGGGATGAGGTCTCTGACCAACACTCCTATTGCTTTAATGTTGAGGATAACCCCAAAACATTTGATGAAGCAATGAAGTCCCAAGATGTTGCTTTCTGGAAAGAAGCAATTAATGATGAGATGGACTCCATCATGGGCAACAACACTTGGGTGTTGGCTGATCTGCCTCCAGGTTGCAAACATTTTTGTTGCAAATGGATCTTCAAAAGAAAACTGAAGGTAGATGGAACTATTAAAAAGTTCAAGGCAAGGTTGGTCATTCAGGGTTTTAAACAAAAGTCAGGGATATACTAATTTGATACTTATGCTCCAGTGGCACGTATCAGTACCATAAGACTGCTGATTGCTATGGCATCAATTCACAATCTGATTATTCATCAGATGGATGTGAGACAGCTTTCTTGAATGGTGACTTGGATGAGGAGGTCTATATGAACCAACCTCAGGGCTTCATCATGCCTGGCAATGAAAACAAGGTGTGTAAACTGATTAAGGGGATGTTTCTTTTTGACTTAATGTCCTAGATGAAGAAAATCCTTAACCCAACTATTAAAAAGAGAGTTTCTTTTATGCTTAATGCAAAAGAACATCCTAAATACAAAAGGGTGCCAAAAATCAAGTCCCTCCCATCTAGGATGTTTATCTAGACAAAACTACCCTCACACATTCCATCTGCTCCATATCCATTCTTTTACCACTTTCACTCCAAAACATAAATCCATGAATCTGCACTTCGATCCACCATAAAATTATCCCTCTCCCTTTTTTAATTTTTTCATCTCTTTCCCCACATCTATAATTTGTTCTTCCTTACCTACCTCCTCACATTGAAGCCCATCAATAAATTTCAATAAATTAGGGGTTTCTTCACCTTCAAATTGCTTCTTGAAGAAGGAGATGTATACATATTAATTGACTCAAATGGTAATGTGATGTTATGATTCTTTGAGTTTTTAGAAGTGCACTTGGGATTTTAGATACGTTTTATAATTTAAGAAGGTTTCAATTTTTATAAAATATTTTAGGTTATGTTTCCAACTATTGATTTGTATTATTTTGGGATTTTGGTACCGATCTGAACAAATTTGTAGTTTTTGATTCTTGGGTTTCTTGTATGTTATTGAATTTTGAGTTTACATATTCACTTTAAATGGAAGGGTAAATAGGTCAACTTTTTTTAGAGATTTTCATTTAGGATGAAAAAGAAACACATATTTTTTCATAAGATCCTTACTCCAAACATCTTTGTTTATGTACATAGGATTTATATATAAACAGGAAAAAAAAGAAACAGCCCCTAAGTCTCTTTATGGACTAAAGCAGGCACCTAAGCAATGGCATCAAAAATTTGATGAAGTGGTTTTGTCTAATGGTTATTTACTTAACCAAGCTGACAAATGTGTATATAGCAAATTTGATGAATCTGGTAAAGGAGTCATCATTTGTCTATATGTTGATGACATGCTGATCTTTGGCACTGACCAAGTTCAGGTTGATTTGACAAAGGAATTTTTGTCATCAAAGTTCTCTATGAAGGACATGGGGGAGGCTGATGTTATCCTTGGCATAAGGATTAAACATGAAAGTAATGGAATAGCAATTTCTCAGTCTCGTTATATTGAGAAGGTACTGAAGAAATTCAATTACTTTGATTGTACTCCAGTGAGTACTCCTATGGATACAAGTGAGAAGCTGATGCCTAATAATGATCAGGCTGTATCTCAACTTGAGTATTCTAGGGTGATTGGCTGCTTGATGTATGTCATGATTGGCTGCTTGATGTATGTCATGACCTATACAAGGCCTGATATTGCTTTTGTTGTGGGTAAACTGAGCAGGTATACTCTAGTAACCCTGTACTCAACACTGGCAAGCAATTCAGCGGGTACTAAAGTACTTAAAGAAAACCATGGACTATAGATTGACATATACTGGTTATCCTTCAGTGTTGGAAGGTTACACTGATGCAAGCTGGACAGCAACACTGAAGACAATTCATCTACAAGTGGCTGGGTATTCCTGCTTGGTAGTGGTGCAATTTCTTGGGCTTCCAAGAAACAAACTTGCATCACTGGTTCAACAATGGAATCTGAATTTGTGGCTTTAGCAGTTGTTGGTAAGGAAGCTGAATGGTTGAAAAACTTGCTCCTTGAGATTCCATTGTGGTCCAAACCTATAGCACCTATTTCTATCCGTTGTGATAGTGCTGCTACATTGGCAAAGGCTTATAGCCAGATGTACAATGGTAAGTCTAGACACTTAGGTGTCAGGCATAGCATGATTCGTGATATCTATAGAGTTTGTGAGGTCTCAACAAAACTTAGCTGATCACTTGACGAAGGAACTGGCTAGAGACTTTGTTATAAAGTCTGTTGAAGGGATGGGATTAAAGTCCAACTAAGTCGCTGAATGCTAGGACACCCAACTCCCTACTAAGGAAACTTGGTAGCTGAGTTTAATGTGGAAAGCTGAACATTCAGAGGACTGAAGCACATGTATTTACATATCATCCCAAAGATATGCTTGGAACCTGCTGAAAAAGAGGATGAAGTTGTTAACTTCTTAATGGTTAATTTCTTTGAAAAAGTACTTAGCAGGAGCATGAATAAAGAGGAACCACCTATGTAAATGTTGAGGTTTTGCCGCCTCAGAGAGCATGGACTTTGGCTCTTACAACATTTATGAATTGGATATGGACACATAGTGTCAGGAGTTTCTAAGTGTTTGAAAGCTTGTGTGTATTTACCTTTAGGTATTCTAATGGGTTGAAGGGTTCAATTCTTAGAACACCCTGATTCTCGAATATTTGAATGTGTAATTTACTAAGATGGAAATTCAATCCTCATGACATTTTCATTTATGCACTTGTTTTGTTTAATGTTTAATTTTTCATGCAAAGGAATTGTACTAAATTAGGGAGGATTGTTGGAAATTTAGTGCAATTGTGGGAAACGGATCATACTTGGAAATGGGTTTTGAGGTACGGAGTGTACACCCATCAAGTCACTGATTTTCCCCGACTCTTTTAGTGGTTTGATTAAATGGGTGGTTATTTGCCTATTTAAGTGGCAGATTTGACTGCTTTAATTGACCATATTTAATTTGGTCATGAAATCACTAATTCCTAAATCATGAAGGATAATTATGGAAGAGATTAATTGGTCATTATTCTCTCATTAATTTCATGAATAGGTTTTGAGTAAATCCCCTATAAATAGGGATCACAATTGCATGGAAAAACACACAGAAAACAAAAACACATAGAAACGCAGGGTTCTTGATATGTACCTAGAACAAGAACAAACACGTGGTTTTATCCCAAGGAGGTATTCGTGTAACCCAAGCACAGGGTCGAATAATCTTCTTTGGAAAGTGATTACACGACTTCAAGTGATATCCGGTAACCATCTTTGGTAATTAGCTAGGTTATTGATTATCTTCACCCTGATCTGGGATCTACTACAACCAACAAATATGATACATGGTAATGATTCATTTGCATTTCAACATCGAAATGTAAACCTACTCTCCACGCTTCTGTGAAATCAGCATTTCTTAATCTACAAAGCTACTCCATATACAGAGAAAAGCTACTACATATAGAGAGAAAAGCTACTCCATGCATCACTGCAATTAAAATAAACTTTGTAACAGAACAACAAAAAGCTCAACAGCCTCTGATACTAGTTTTATTTATGCGTATATAACACGTTTTTTATAAGGTAATTAAAATAAACGCTTCAGGAAATAGTGTTTGGCATTGCTTATTTTGTAAAAAAAATGCAATAATACTGGAAAAGTAATTATGATCTTATCTTAAATTAACTAGTAATTTAAAATAAGCGGAAAAGTAGAAGCAGTTTGGATAACACAAAACTGTTTCCATTTTAGAATAAGCAATCCCAAACAACCCTCAAAATGAAAACATGCAATCGGTAAATGATTCATACATCATTATTATTAACAGGGCAACGAAGACGCGCAATCTGTACGGTTATTTACTACGGTTATTTACTGAATTAAAATACTCTTATATATATTAGTGGATAAAATGGCTCCCGGTTTGTGGGTTGGGTCCATTAGGGTTTGCTTATCTCTTGTAATCTATAAATAGTGGTTGGATAATAAATCAGAACCTACGGGTTTATCATTGTCTAATATGGTATCAGAGCAGGTCTGATCCTCAGACCGAGGTGGCTATGTTGAGCCGCCTCCCTTACACCACCCCGTCAAACCCTAATCTTCTCCATTAAACAATATCGATCCTTAAATTTTTTTCACACAGCCATACCATTAATTCAACTCTATGGCTATTTGCTTCTTTGCTCCTATGATCCCATTTTCCATTGAAGGACGAGTGATGATTGGTGGAGATGTGGATAGAGCTTCACCAATATGAAAAAGATAAGATCAAGGTTGAAGTAATTTAATATGGCTGCTGGAGTTGTTAGTTACTTTTAGGATTTATGTTACGTATTTTTTTTTAGGTTAAAAAAAATTTCTTTATTTTTTTTAAAGAATACATTGGTTTATTTTTCGTTAGGATACTTTGGTTTATCCTGGTCCGGGACACTTTGGTTTATTCCGTAATTTGTGTTGGTGATTTGTGCTAAGGTCACAAATTCGCACGATTGTTATTTGTGTTGGTGATTTGTGCTAGGTCACAAATCCACACGATTGTTAGGATACTTTGGGTTATCCTTTATGTTTCGGGATACTTTGGGTTATCCCGTATAAAAAAAGAGTAAACTACACCGTTCGTCCTTGTGGTTTGCGTTGACCACAGCCTATCGTCCTTTGACTGAAAAAATACACCGTCCATCCTTAAGTGGGAAACGTTTTCCGCCGTTTGTCCCTCACTTTAACGGCCATCACTAACATTCGTTAAATATCTCATGTGCATGACACATGAGGGCCTAATTGTCATTTTACCCGCTACTTCATCATCTTCCTTAACTTCATCTCTTTCCTTACCTTCATCTTCAAACTATAACCACCCACAACCATTTTCTTTCACATTCATCATCAAATTAAAATACCCGATTCAATACCCATTACCCTCCATCATAAATTACACAAAACCATAAACAAAAATCACCATCATAATCAATCATCGTTCAAAAAATCATCGCTTTTTCTCTGACAACCATAACCACCACCATCATCCTCGGTAGTTATTATCTTCCCCATTACAACAACCCTAAACAAACAACAAAGAATTCAAACCAAACGCTCAGATCTCGATGAATTATTCCAACAAAAACCATACTCGAACCAGTCACCCCATTAAATTTGCTATCTTATAGATTAAAATTAAATTTAAAAGTGGTCTTCATTTCTTTAGCCCTATTGAAAAAGAGAGACACGACAGGAGGTGTTTCTGTATATGTTTTGTGAATTTTAATTTAACAAGTGTGGATCTACATATATCACCTGCAACACACCACCACTAAACCCTCACCGCCGTTAAGACCGTCGCAGTAAATCTCACTTACCCCAACAAGTTAACACATAATAAGTACACAAAATCTCTTGTTAAGTTTGAGTGAGATGAAGTTAAATTGAATAAAGAATATATGATGTCATAATTAAAGAGAAATTACTTTGCCGAAAGAATCATTAGAGTTATAAAAACAAACTGACGATAAGCCTCTTTTCAGCACGTGCTTGTTTCCGTAAGTCACGTGATGAAGGTTATAAGCTTCTGATGGTGACGTCAGCAACGTGTTACGGTGAAGTGTGTTTGTTATAGAAAATGATGATGGATAGAAATGAGTTTGTTGTTCTAAAATGATAATAACCATGGAAGAAGATGGGGTTTTAATATGGAAGATGGTTGTTGTGTAATGATGGTTTTGAGATGAAAATAAAAATGTTTACATAGGGTGTGTGAAGGGGAGAGTTAGGTGGGTGTGAATATTATTTTTTATTTGTTAGTTTTTAAAAGAAAAAGAAAAGAAATTTAGCAAATTTACCATTATACCCTCATTTGGATATCAAGTGAAATGACTTAACAAATGTTAACGAGGGCCGTTAAAGTGAGGGACAAACGGCGGAAAACGTTTCCCACTTAAGACGGACGGTGCATTTTTTTCGGTCAAAGGACAATAAGCTGCGGTCAACGCAAACCACAAGGACGAACGGTGTAGTTTACTTAAAAAAAATCTTTGTTTAATCTATGTTTATCGGTTCGCTTGAAGATTTGTTTTTGCATGTTGGCGGATTTCTTTAACAACTAATTATGTTCGTGTGCGACGCATTGATTTTGTTGGTGCTTGAAGATCAGTCCGAGCTCTCATCAACAAGTTATGCTTTTATTCCGTTAATGTTTTGTTTGTTTTTCTTTTCTAGTTTACTTCTCCAGCCCGAGCTTTCGCGATTTTGCCGCTCGGACTGCGGGGAGTATTAGTGGATAAAATGGCCCAAGCCCGGTTTGTGGGTTGGGTCCATTAGGGTTTGCTTATCTTTTGTAATCTATAAATAGTGGCTGAATAATAAATCATAACCTACGAGTTTATCATTGTCTAACAATATCTATCTATAGAAATATAAAAAAAACACTGCACAATAGTGAAATTAACATTTTAGTAAGCTACAATCACAATAATCATTTCAAATAAATTAATCGATCGAAAATATAAATAGTGAAATAAGAGACATACCTGTGAACAATGACGGAGCCAGTGGGGGGCTGGGGGG
>BQNB010170014.1:0-10887 GCA_026074375.1 Tanacetum coccineum | reverse complement strand
TAAGGACATAGCAAGCAGTACTAACTGCTTCAGCCCAAAAAGTGTTAGGTAAAAATGAATCTGCTAGCATTGTTCTAGCGGCCTCAATAAGGGTCTTGTTCTTTCTCTCAGCAACTCCATTTTGTTGTGGAGTTCTGGCATTAATGTATTCCTTCTTGATTCCTTTTGACCCACAGGATTCAATAATGTCCTTGTTCTTGAATTCTGTACCATTATCACATCTAATAGCTTTAACCTTTTGATTTAATTGGTTCTCTATTTGTCTTATAAAGTCTTTAAGGATTCCACTAGTTTCATCCTTAGTTCATAAAAAGAACACCCAACTAAACCTGCTAAAATCATCAGTGATAACCAGGCAATAAGTCTTATGGTTTATGCTCTTTACAGGTGTGGGTCCAAATAAGTCCATATGCAAAAGCTTTAAGGGCTGACCGATAGAGCTCACTATTTTAGCCTTACAGGAGGCCTTGTGTTTCTTTCCTTTCTGACAAGCAACACAGGTGTGGTCATTTTAAAAAAATCTTTGAAGGTAAACCTCTTACAAGGTTTCCCTTTACAAGTTTGTTTAAGTTTTTGAAATTAACATGACCCAACCTCCTATGCTATTTGTTAGATTCATCAACTGTGGCCTTTGCAATCAAACAAGCTAAACCTCCAAAAGGAACAATGTTCTCTAAGTTGAAACTGTACATATTGTTTTGTCTAGGGATTCTAAGTAATACTTGATTTTCATCAGGCAACTTAAAGTCAGAAGAGAACACAAGACATTTAGTGTCTATGAAGAGAACCTTGTTCTTCTTGTCACACATCTGTGACACAGAAAAGAAATTGAAATGTTGTAGTTCTTTCACAAAGCACACATCCTCAAAATCTAACTTTCCTGTTTTTATTTTACCTTTACCAGTTATGTAACCTTTACTACCTCCAAAAGCAACAGGGCTACCATTATAGTCTTGATATTCAGCAAGGTAGGCCTTGTTTCCAGTCATGTGCCTGGAACATCCACTATCAACAATCCCTTTGTTCTTAAACCTTTGTGGATTATCCTGCCCATCAATAAGAGAAATAGTTTCTCTTAGGGACCCTAGTCAGTTGCTGACTTTGGGTCGCCTAGTGGACCTTTAAAATTTACATCTTTACTAAGCTTGATCCTACTATTGTATTTGGAGACTTTGTTTCTAGTAATGTTCTTTTGGTCTATCCACTTACAAACATGCTGAGGGCTTAACAACAGTTTTCCCTTTGCCCCCAACAGCACTAACTGCTTTGTCCCCAGCAGTATTAACCTTTTGATTTGAAAAATTTATTTTTGGTGTTGTTGTTCTTTTAAATGGCCTTCCTAATAGGATGAATGAGGATTTTATAAAAAGATATTTCTTAGTCTTAATTTGCATTCACAATGGGTCTGGCAGTATTAACTTTCCTAGCAGTACTAGTTGTTGCTGCTTGACTAGAGAGATTTTGTCTAGTCAATATTAACTGGAAATATGCCAGTTTTAGTTAGTACTGCTTTTGGAACAAACTTGTTTTGGTGATTCAATCTTTGCACATTGTTCTAACACTGGTCCTATCTCCTTTGACCAGTACCCCTTATACCCTTCCCTTTGTTCAATTTAACCTGTTTAGGCCATTCTTTCTCATGAAAATCACAATCTCTAATAAGAGGACTAAACTGCCACATACAAAACAATGCCTTTTTAGTCACCCATATCCCAAACCCAACTTTTGACATGGAAACCATTCAGTCTCTTCTTTCAGCTTTAGGACTTGGACTATATGTGTTTTGTTCTTTAACAGTTTCCCTAGGAGTTTTTACATGCTTAACATTATTAACAAAAGCAAAACTAGGTTTTTCCTGTTCTTATAGGTGAAAATCACATATTCATCATCAACTGTTTTGACTTATACTCCTCAATGATAGAAGCAATCAACAAACTTTAAGTTGACTAACAACTTTGGGTTCAACTACAACTGGTTTAGGTACAGATTCAAGTGTTTCTACACTAGAATTGGACTCACAAGAGTCAAAATTACTGGTTTGAGTATCAGATTCACTAGTTTTAGACTGTTTTGGACCATATATGAACATAGAATCATCAACTCACCTATCAGGTCTTTGAAGGATGTAATTCCTGTCATTGGAGGGGAAACTGCATGCATGCCTTCAACATTTGCAAATCTATCATGCACAGGACTATCTTCTACATCACTTGACCTACTGTCAAATACACTTTGAAAAACTTCATTTTCATAACTTAAGACTTTTATTATGTACTTGATCTCCATACCCAAGCCTAGATTTGTCCCTAGTACTCATCTGACTATTTAGAATTTTATTAAGGCCTTTAGAAGAACTTTGAAAATTCTCAAGTTTTGGGTTTTTTATTCTTCTTTTAATTTTACAGCCATCTGCTAATAGTTTCTTATGATTATTAAGCACGATCAGTTTTTATCATCTAAATCAATTTTCATAAATCTAATCTTTTTCTCATACCAAAGTTGATTTTTCTGATGAGCAACAAATTGAGCTTCTACCTTTTTTAAAGCTTGAGTATAGGCTTGAATTTTCTAATACTAGCATCACAAGTTGTATCTCAAACTGTTCATCAATATAATTTTTTTTTAAGTTTAGTACATGATTACCTCACATATCTTTTGAACAAGATTTTACCTCAGTGTCTGAGCCTGAATTGCTGTAAGCCATCAAAGCAAAGTTCTCTTGTTCATCCTCTGCATGACCAGTCCAATCAACACCTTCTCCATCAAGAGTTACCAAAGCTTTAGGTTCCTCTTGTTTTCCAGGTCTCCTCCCATTATCTTTTGCTCTATATCCAGTGTTCCCTGCATCTCTTCTTCTGCTGTCTTGATTTCCTTTTGATCTGCACTCTCTAGCAAAGTGCCCTGTGTTATGGCAATTGTAGCACTCAACCTTGGTCTTGTCAAAGCCAACTGGTTCCTTGGCATCAAACTGCAGCCTTCTACCTGTCTTCTTGTAAAACTTCTTCAATCTCATTGAAATCATGGCTACTTGCCATTTCAAGTCCATCTCTTCTAAATCAAACTCATCAAGCTGCTCCAGATCCTCATGATCCAAATGTGGACCACTAGATTGATTAGCAAAGAATGAGTACATGAGTTCATCAGTGTATGATGAAGAGTTTTCCCTTTGTGAGTTGTAGCCAGAAGAAGTAGAAACACCATAAGCAATACTAACATCATTAGTACTGCTAGTGCTTTTAGAAGAAACAAAGGCGACATTCTCTGCACTAGAAGATGATCCAGTAGAGCCTTTAACATCATACTCAAAGACTCTAAGATTGTTATAAAGATCATCAAAACTAAGCTTGTCCACTCCTGGTTTGGTCCTCATGACTAAGGATACTTGAGACCAGGAAGAAGGTAAAGACCTAAGGAAATTTTGATTGGCATCTTCAGTGGAGACACCTGCACCATGAATCTCAAGTTGACTCAGAAGACTCTGAAACATGTCATAACCTTTGTGCAATCCTTCTGAGTTGGATACAGAAAAGCCTTCAAACTGTTGCTTTAAAATGTATTTTTGCATCTTCTTTGATTCATCATTGTCACCAAATTTGGATTTGATAGCATCCCACATCTCTTTAGCATCAGTCATCTTGTGAAATTTTGCTAAATGGTCTTCTAGTAAAGCCATAAGCAAGGTGGTCCATGCCTTTCTTTCTCTTTCTCTGGCTAAAATTTATTTAGCAGTTTTAAGAGGTAGAACCTTTATTACTCCATTTGTATCTGTTGAAACACTTACAGGACCATTTCCTTTTTGTATGATTTCCCATATAAGATAGTCTGTATGGCTCAAGTAATGTTCCATTTTCATGGCCCAAATGGCATACTCACCTTTCTTTAGAATAGGGAGTTTAATGGTTGACACAATGTGAGGGGCTTGTTGTGTTGGTGTTTGTTGTGGTGGTGGTGGTGGTGGTGGATTTTCATCATCTGATCCTGCCATTAAATAGATCTGAAAGGTAAAGATTTATAACTGATGTATTTGGGTTCTTCTTACTCAGAGTTTCTCTACAAGCTCTGATACTACTTGTAGATCCCAGACTTAATAGATCTTTCTAGCCTGTTAAGGGTGGTAGCCAATATGGATAGATCCAAACTAACTACAAGAAAAATAATGATTATGAACAATTTAAGCTATGTGGAAACTAACTTATATTGCTAAGAAGAACAATGAATAAAACAGAACTTTGATTACTATTAATCTGCTAGCTTACAGATTACTAACTATATATTGGTGAAACTTGTATATGAAACTTATATCTAACTAATGTCGTAGGGTTCCTTTTATACACCAAGGAAAACCCTAATGGGCTTACAAAACGTGTGAAGAGATAATGCATATCTATTCCTATAATAACTCATGCATATCTCCTAACAGTACTAACTAGCAGTACTAACTTACTACTAACAACACTAACTATACTGGCAGTACTAACAATGTACTGGCAGTACTAACTATTTATAACTAACAGTACTAACTACTTAGTCTATTTTCTTGAATCTTTAGCATTCTTCATTAGCAACACTAAGTAGAACTAGCAGTCGTAACGTATATAAGTAGCAGCACTAAGTTATAGAAACTTTTGAAACACAACATTATTGATGTAGAGAGAGAGAGAGAGAGAAAAGGAAGGTGTATGTGTTTCTAGAGAGAGAAAGAGAAACACACAGACTTATAAGATCCAAATGATTATCCTCACCCCTCTATGGAAGCATGGAGGGGATATTTATAGGCGTGTGACACTATAACTATCCTAACTTGACATTATTAGTCCCTACGTGTCACGCCTTACAATATCTAATGTAATTCTGTATAAGTCAACATATTTTAAAGCTAACAATCTTCCCCCAATATGTGGACATATGGAATTACTTCCAATGTCCCTATCAAGTACAATTACAAATAAAATAAAGACTTCCAAAGTGCTTCCAATGCTAAGGATGACATCTTTGTCTTCTAGTCTTGATACTTGTACTCCGGCTTGGATCTTCTATGACTTTACTTGATCTGGAACCATTGTAGTATGCATGACTTGGATTAACTTTAGCCTAATTTATGTAGTATGTCTTGAAAAGATTCCTTCATAGACTCCTTTTTGATGAAGTTTCCTAATCAGCTTCCCCCTAAACCAACATTCGTATCTAGAGCAGATTCTGAAAATTTGATGTAGCTCGAACGATCTTCTAACATTGACATTTAAGTGCACAACAGAATTTTGTAGAAGAATCATCCAATACCTGAGGTATACACTTTATCCCTTTTAACGAAGTTGAAACCATAACACCAAAATCAATTAAGACTCAGAAATGCACTTTTCTTCCTCCAGGATAGTGCTGATGTGAATTTCTACACCAAAGTCAACTAAGTCCCGAGTGTGATCAATTTATATCTTTACGGAGTCATCCTTCACATGTGTACATCTTACATAAACTAATACTGATTCTATACTGTATCATGACATTTGGTCTTGGTGAATATCCATTCAGGGTTACATGCGAGAAATCAACAACAAATCTTCTCACGTGTGTAGAATACTTTACAAAAACCATACTAAGTAAAGTCGTATAAACTACTTCCCCCTGGAAGTTGACCTAATTACATCAACGTATCAAGGTACGCATATTCCCCCATGATGGTTTCGAACTCTCGGAAGCATCATTGACGTGTACGCACATATACTCGAGAATTTCTTGTCTTAAGAAAACATCTTGAAAAGTTATGAATGACATTGAAGAACTTTAAAAGATTTTACTTTGACTGTGAAGTACCATTGACTTGTTGTAGCTTTAATTATCCTGTGAGAATTGCTGATTATATCTCAACCTTTAAACTCTCTGGCTAACTTACCAACCTCATATTCTGTCGGCTATTGCTGTGACCACATGGTAAAGTAAACCCGATATACCAAACTTGAAAATGAAGTAAGATTCCCTCAATTTGTTACTTAAGCTTGCACTGTTGTTGATTGAAGAACGGTGCAGAAGAAAGCCTCTAAGTACCCTATACTCCTATCATAAAGTATATGAAAAGTACAACACCTCTTGAAATTGTCCACATCCGCATCTGCATGTGATACTGAGTACTACAATGTAACTCCTTTAAGTGACAGGTCTTCAACCAACCACCCCTTGACTGCTGGAAACTAGATATTCCAAGTCTCAATCATAATCGTATACGTTCAAGTAAGTCATCAATCGATATATGGGGTTTATGGAAAAGAGATAGGAAGTAGAAGGAAGTCTCGATGATGAAATAAGTAGACGCCTTTGTGAAACCCACTTCAATCTCAAATAAGGGATACCAAATACACTTCGTGATCACTTGACATTAAAATCCAAATTCCATAGCCGTTTTGACATTTTAGTGAATCTTAATGATCGTTTTAGCATTAAGTGTTGTGTTTGCTTTGGTGTTGTGGAAGGTGTTTAAGTTTGGTTCTTGACGAAAATAGGTGAAAATGGCCTTAAAATGAAATTCGGTGAAATTACCAAAAATGGTTGGACTTTCGGTGAATTTACTGAAAATGGTAGGAATTTCGGTTAATTTACCGAAAATGGTATAATTCGCCCAAACTCTTGTATAATTCGTCTGGTATACGTATAATTTGCCTGGTAGACATATAATTCGCCTGGAATACATATAATTCGCCTAGAATACGTATAATTCTCCTAGAAGACGTATAATTCGCCTAGAAGACATATAATTCGCCTAGAAGACGTATAATTCGCCTAGAATACGTATAATTCACCTGGAAGACGTATAATTCGCCTAGAATACGTATAATTCGCCTAGAATACGTATAATTAGCATGGAATACGTATAATTCGCCTAGAAGACGTTTAATTCGCCTAGAAGACCACGTATAATTCGCCCAGTGTACTTTTTTGTATAATTCGCCTAGTGTAAAAAGTACACTTTTTGAAACACAAAAAGACGTATTTTTTTACGTTTTTGCTTGATTTTTCTTGTACAACTAGGGATTCAAAGGCAATACCACCATAAAAACACAAACTTTATGGTTTTTAACACGAAAAAAATTCGACTTATTTTTCATGTAAAAAGCTGAAAAAATCATAGATCTTTCAAAATAAGCTTTGAAAAACCACAAATCACTTGTACAAATGAACTAGAAACATTAGAGGGAAGAAAGTTTCAAGATTTTGCACAAAATAACCACCAACACCCCCAAGACGTGGGTTTTGGCTTAAAAATAAGCTACGGAAAGCTTATAAAACCACGAAAAACACCCCAATAAGTAACCCATCAACACGAAACACTCCTAGGCTCTGGTACCAATTGTTACCCATAAAGATTCTAGCCTAAAACACATGATCTGGAGGTCGGGGAGGATAAAAGTGAAAGTAAGCCATATTATTAGATGTAGAGAGAGAAAGGGAAGAGTGTGTGTTTTCTAGAAAGATGGAGGAGAAAACACACACTAGTGATGTACAAACGATTATCCTCACCCCTCCATGGAAGTTTGGAGGGGGTATTTATAGGCCTTGTGACTTCTATCTATCATAACTAGACATTATTAGTCCTTATGCGTCACACCTATATTAAACTATGTAATTTCGTATAAGTCGACATATTTTAAGGCTAACAATATTCCCCCAATATGTGGACATACAGAATTACTTACAATGTTCCTATCAAGTGTAAATATAAACAAAATACTTTCCAATGGAGTGCTCGAGGAATTTTTAAGACTTCGTTTGAATCTCGATAAACATGAAAACGTCATCGAAACTTATTCGAAAATTACCATTTTTTGCTTTGTTTCAATCCTTTGTACCTGCAAGACATAATAACACATACCAAACATATTTGCAATATAATTACTCATATTTTATGGATATTAGTCCATTTTAGTGTGTTTTTTGGTATAAAAATAATGTGTGTTTAAGCACACATCAAAATTCCCCCATACTAAGCCATTGCTGGTCCCTCATACAATGTTTATTTCACACGTTGTGAAAAAAAATATTTTAACCCCCCTTAACTAATAATCCCTCACATCAAACAAGAACAGAAAGATATTCATTAAGGGGGTATAAGAAAAGTCATTTGTTTCAAAAACGCCCCGTTTTAACCGTTTATTCATTAATAGATAAAATACTAAGTTAAAAATTTATTAAAATTATATAAAAGGCTTTAAGAATGAGAGTTTGTCATCTTTGATTTTCACTATCCCCGAACCAAGCTTAAAATGAAATCACAACTAAATATAAAATTAGATGCTAACATTACTCATAAATGTTAATTGTTTAAGCACAACTACTTCTCGCTCCCTTATTCCTAATTCCTCTAAAGATTTTATTTGGAAAACATAAAGTGAAATGAGATCACTTATTTTATGGTCTTATTATTATAATGGAGACCGGTTTAAACCATAATTAGTTTGAAGTCCTTTCCTAAAGAACCAATTTGCTGAGAATAAGGTCCATATTAAGGTTTAAATTTCACATGATTGAGGGGATATCCTTTTTATTTCAACCGTAACAACTCAACTACGAGTCTAAAGATGGAGGCTTTATTTAGATATCATCGGAGTCAAAATTTGGCTTTATTATTATTATTGCAATAGTATTAGTCCTTGGTCCTTTAAACAACTGAGATAATGAGAGCGAACCGTCAAGAAATAGTAGTCTTATTTTGACCTCGGGAATTTCCTTGGCCTTTTTAAATTCTGAGTCAATGGGAGTGAACCGTAAGAAAACAGTAAACTTTTATCGGTCTCGGATTATTATTATTATCATTATTACCTCCACCCTTTAAACAACTGATTCAACGGGAGCGAACTGTCAGGAAACAGTAGTCTTATTTCGGCTTCAGTTTATTACATTTTATTATAGCCAAATTTCGTCCTGTGGTCTTTTACCTTCCAAGTCAACGGGAACGAGCCGTCAGGAAACGGTAGCCTATTTCCTCACAACACTGACAAAACCTCGATGTGTACCTTACTTTCATAAGAACGAATCCTCTAAGAAGGGATTAAAAACTAAGAATTGTAAAAATCATGAAACTTAATTTATTGAAAATTATTTTATTGCGTTTGTTTAGCTGAGGGGAGCAAAAAGCCACAATTAACCTTTTTGAGCTCTAAAGAGATCCAGCTACTCCACGCTTAGCATCTAACTTATATTCAACTCTATCATTTTTCGTTCTTTTCAAAAAAAAATTAAGCCTTACAAACGCTTAGTCTCGAAAACTAAGGGGAGAGCTAGAGTGCAATACTCGGTCAAGTCATAATCTCCCTTGTTTTAGCCTACGGGCCTACTTATTTTTACACATTTTTATATCATTTTTTCATTATTTTCATCATTTTTTTGCATAAAATAAAACAACATATTGGTCAAAAGGAGGTTGCGTGGGACACAGACAAGCACATGTATGATCATTTCAATAGAACCCCCCCACACTTAGAACTGAACATTGGCCTTGATATTTAAAAATGTCAGGTGCCACCCCCACACTTAGAAACAAAAAGGGCAAATGCTAAAAATTCTAAGTGTGAAAGGGGAAACAATATCATATATGTATATTGTAACACCCCCAAATTGGGTCGCAGCGGAATAAGGGTCCGGGGCGTGTTACTTCAAGATCAATAGCACAAGATATATAAGAACGACACAAAAAGTCGTTTAAAATGATACATTGGATTTAATTGAAAGACTTAATACAAAAGCATATAGCTTTACTTGTTCATTGTTGAATATTACAAAAGTTGACAATACATTTCCCTGAATATGATGCACCTAAATCTTTAAGCGTGCAATCCAAAATATAACCCAATGCATCCCTGGCATCCCATGCCTATTGATCTCCTGAAAACATTGCTTAAAAACGTCAACAAAATTGTTGGTGAATTCATAGGTTTGATAAATCATAATATGCAGGACCGCAAGACTTTTTAGTGATAATGCAACACATGCAGATCTCACAAAACTAGATTACATTTACACTAAGCTCATGACACTGAAGCTCGACAATCTTTCTTGCAATTAAAATATATATTGCAATTTACGCCCATCCGGATGTTTAACCCTAAACATCCTAAATTCGACATGCTATAACGTTCGTTCCCGGTGATAGCTAGTCACCCGAACGGGGAGGTCGTTTCCCGAATAGATCTATTAAATAACATTCGCGCTCACATAATGTAATTCCCAATTACAGCTATGCAATTGACAGTTCATGACATGGGGCTTAACTGGGTTATCGCAACTTAGGCAAACATGTAATCAATATAAAATATCCACTTGCGTCCAATTTATAAAACAAAGCATGTTTCCACCCCATAGTTATAAATCATTGAAATCATAAAAATGTGGGGCTATGAACTCACCTTGAGTTCTGATAATCCAAATATCGCAGATAATGCGTCACGTAAAAGATCGAATGCAACCTAAATTATCATAGGTCGTATAAGTACCATGTACTTGAATATAATCTTATAGTTGTTACATCGTACTATCGTTCGGGCTATCATAATTAAAGAGGTCATGACATGACGTTCGAGGAGTTAGGACACTTTAAATCGTAAATCCAACAACTCGTCGAAACGCCATCCGAAGAGGCCTCATTATGAAACTCCCTAGTAATATAGTACTTTGATAACCACATGATATTATAATATATATTGCTGCCGCTACAAAGAGAAAATATGATGACATGGACATGTTTTAGCTTCGTTGGATCAACTCTACATACAATCTTAACCACATAAAAGAAACAAATAATCTTATGCCGTCTAATAGATATGTTTCCAGAAACAAGTTTAAACTTGAATAACTCTTTTGGCGCCTAATTCAAGTTTCACACCAATGTACTATATAAAGAGT
>BQNB010170012.1:0-13718 GCA_026074375.1 Tanacetum coccineum | reverse complement strand
CTTTAGGATACCATAAACCCAAATTAGGTTGATGTTTGAGATACCTAAAGATCCTTTTGACAGCATGTAGATGAGAAACCTCAGCATCAAAAGAGTTTGTAGAGAAAACACCATCTTTTGGAGTATCATCATCAGAATCTGTAGGTGTATTGCCAGTACTTTGAGGAGGTGTATTAGCAGTACTTAGAGTGAAAGTACTGTCAACACATTCTTTTCCCTTGTCAAGTGCTATTCTCTTCTTTTCCTCTTCAAAAGCAATCCTTTGATCATCATTATGAGCTTTGGCAAGAGATTCTTGATGCATCAAACTTACAAGCTCATCATGTAAAGCTTGTTTTGCAGAGGACAATGGAACTTCTTTTGCAGCAGTACGTTCCTCTGGATGCATAGGCTGAGCTGTATGAACAATGAATTGCATAGGCTGAGCTGTATGAACAATGCATAGGCTGAGCTCTGATACCACTTGTAGGATCGATATTCCTTGTTCTTTTGAATCAACATAGTTTTCTTTCCTTACAGGAATGTAATTCATGGATGGAGTTAGAAGGTCAAGATCAAACATCCAATCAGGACCTTTTCCCTTTTGATTCTCCTGATTCTCAAGAAAGTTTACATGAAGACAGTCTTGAACCTTTCTTGTGACCCTGTTATAGACTCTAAACCCTTTGCTGTTAGTAGAGTATCCCAACAAATATCCTTCTTCTGACTTGCCATCAAATACCCAAATGATCTAGAGTATTAAAGTTTTAGTTCAGAGAGCATCCAAAGGTTCATGAAAATCTGATTGTTGGGAGAGAATCTTCCCATCAAAATTTCATAGGGAGTCTTCATTTGAGGTTTAGTCACCAACACTCTATTAAGCACATAACAAGCAGTATTGACTGCTTCAGCCCAAAATTGAATAGGTAAAAGAGAGTCTGCTAACATAGTTCTAGCAGCTTCAATGAGAGTCCTATTCTTTCTTTCCGCAACACCATTTTGCTGTGGAGTCCTGGCAATGCTATATTCTCTCTTGATTCCTTTCTTGGCACAAACTCATTCATATGTTGATTCTTGAACCTATGTTCCATGGATCTCACCTGATGGTCTTCACTTTTTGTCTTAGCCTGTTTCCACAAACCAACAATCAAATCATGATAGCATATCATATGTTCATCCTTGTAGGCCAGAAAAACAACCCAACGGAATTTGCTGCAAATCATCAGTGGACACACCATGCAGTACTTCTTCCTTTTACACTCTCACACTGAAATTAGGTCCAAATCTAATCCATTTGTAGCAATTCAAGAGGTTCCTATGACAGTTCTTTTCCTCAATCTTCTGCAAGATTGCCTGTGCTGTTTTACCCTTTATCATGCACACAGAGTGATCTATAGCTTGATATGATCTTTGAGGTAAAACCTAACCAGATTGCCTTTAACCAACTTGTTGGATCATTTGAAGTTGACTTGCCCAGGTCTTCTGTTGCCATAGGGACAGCTTCATCTTTGTTGCCTTTGCAACCAAACAAGTGATTCACACCAGAAGGAATTAATGTTTTTAGATCCAGGCTGTAGACACAGTCTTTTCTAGGAGCTCTAAGAATTACAAGTCTTCATCAACAAACTTGAACTTTGGAGATAGGATACGACATTCTTTATTGTGATAGAACAGTGTGCTTCTTTCACAGATTTGAGAATCAGATAAAAGATTAAACTGAGCTTCCATATAGCTAAACTTTCTCAAAGTCTATGAATGATTGTCTTAAATGGTTTCTTTTCCTGAGTTTTTCACTTTTTGAGTCATTCCAAAGGCCACAAACCACCTTTGAACTTTTAAATCAGACATTACTTGTCCTTGTCTCTGGCATACTCCGAGCATCCACTGTCAATGATAGCATAGTCTGAGATCCTCTTTGGATTGCCCTGTAATACAGTTAAAGAATTAGACTCTTTTAGGGACCCAGTCATAACTGACTTGGTTACCCCTAATGGAGTTTCCTTAGCTCAATTGCTTGAGTGTGTAAGATCCATTTACCCTATGTCACAGAATTTCTAGATATTTCCCTTTTGGTTTCCATGTTGGTTTTGGACTTATATGCACCTTTTTGACAGTTTGTGGAGTCCTGCTTGGCGTTCCAACAGGTACTTCCTTTCTTTTCCCAAGATCGAATTTAAACCATTTTTCTTGGGTCTTTGTGGTTATGAGGTGTCCTCTTCTGGGTAGATGTTCTCGATGATGGTGAGTTTCTTGAGTGTCGAGGTCTTCTATTTTCCACCCTTGGATAATTAACTTGCATTCCTGTTATTCGTGAATGTACTCGCACCTGTGGTTCTCTAGATCTAGCGTTGTTCCTTGTAAAGTCACATTAGGCCCAGTATCTTTATTGAAGGTCACTGTTCTCGTGTCATTTTGGTCTAGCCCAGTACTATATCAACCCATTCACTTGTAAGTATGCTGATGGAATATAAAGGATTTCCTTTGGTGTGGGTACCTAGAGTTTCTTGCACGAAAGTCTCATGGTTCACTCTTGGGATTGTTGTTTCGACAAAACTTGGTCTTGTTTCCCTTGAAACCACTGTGTTCTCCTCTAGATTTATGGGTTTGGGTGTGTTTGGAAGCGTTTATTCCTGGATTGACCTAGTCCTTAATTAAGATGATTAACTGTTAAACAGTACTAAACATAAATTTACTCCCCCTTTGTTCCAAAGTCCCTTTGTCCTAGATTACTTGACCAACACTGTTTTGACTATTTGGTGACCTATTTTCAAAAGATGTTTCATATTCTCTGAGTTAAAAGCAGTTTCCTTCCTTGGACTTTCTGGAAACATCAGTCTCTTCTTCATCACTATCAACCCAATCTTCAATTATTGGACTTTACTTTCTACTCAATTGTTGATTGACTTTGTTTTTGTTTTCTCTTGATAACACAACTTTATTCTCTAATGGAGGGCTAGTTCATCTATCCCTGCTAAAGGAGTACATTTGCCCTAGGTGGAATAATTGTACATGTTGGTGGAGGTACTGCTTTGTAGCAGGCCTTTTCTCTTTTGAAGTTTTCTATGTAGAATCAGTCAAACGTTTCATTACCCAGATGAAATGTCACTTTCCTACTATTACTAGACTCATCCCAAAATCATTTACTGACTTATCAGACAATTATCTTTGTTGCTGTTTTGGACTTCGGTTGAAGTAATGGATTGCGCGCCGAGGGGGGGGGAGGGACCGGTGCGGGGGAGCGTGGGGGCTGGTGGAGGGGAGCCGGGGGGAGAGGAGGAGACGACTCCCGGTCTACACTGGTTCATATGGCTCGATGGGGAGAAAGGAAAATGATACCTTCTGGTGGGTGGGTAATTGTTTTTTATCTACAATCTCTAGGGGTTTTGTAATAGGGTACCGCCTTATCTCGTGATCGCCTTATGTGTGAGTCAGGCGGAGAATTAATCATTCACCCGCTGGGTTAAAAACGGCAACCCCCAAATACTATAGTGATTCTTGTCACTATCAACATCTGCCACCATCAACTTTTCCTTTTGTTCTAAGAGAGGGTTTCAGTCTTTACGCAGAGGTGGGGGACCCATTCGTTAAATGTACGTAGATTAGGGATGCCTGACGTGACTGGTGGGATGGTTTTTGGGAATGTCCGTGGTTCTTGGGTTCCTACTCCTGAGTTTGTATTTGATACCAAACGGGCTGGTAAAAATGTAAATAGTCTTACGCACTCCAATAAAAACTTTAAGTTTTGGTTCATTTTCTAGGTGGGGGTAGTCCGTGGGTAGACACCTGCATATTATATTTACTGTGTTCACGTCTATGGCCCAAAATTATGCAAGAAAGGGGAAGGGGCTAACTGACAATGAGTAAATCAAGCTTAATCTGCGGCGTTCTTATTTTGGTTTCTATGTGGGTTGAACCTCCCTAGAAAAAAGTCACGAGTACGTGGTTATCAGGCAATATTTGTATTGGAAGTTTTGAAGCTTAGCTTTCTACGTGAACTTTAACCTGGCATACACTCCGCATTGGGTCTAATTTTTCGTTTGCGATACATTCCTACTTCTTTTACCCACCGTATTTTACCGGTATTCCTACAAGGTTATAAAGAATGCGTTAGAATATAACAAACAGGGCGAGCTACATCTACCGCGGCCTCTTAGGGGGAAGTGGGGAGGACCACTATGTGGATAAGGTGTTTCAACAAAAGGTAGCAAGCTTTGTTCCCGTCTCTACTTTTATTCAACTGTCATTTTATATGCATACGGGTGATAAACGGGATAGCTATAAAGACCACTTTGCCGGGTCTTATTATTAAGGCACAACATATATAAGCTGGTAATAAGCGGAAGGCGGGTCTATATATTTGAATTACCGGGGGGAATGATTACATACCAGAAAGAGGTCTTATAAACCGCCCAAAATTATTACAGTTCAGAACCGGGGCCATAAATAGGTAAATGTGAAACCGGGAATAAGCTTGACCACCCACTAGTACAATTAATGAACCTCAGCCCCCACAAATAAGGTCCCCCATCCACAAGGGGGCCCCGCCCCCCGCCGTCCAGGAATTCCATGTCTAGAGTAAGGGTAAACCCTAGGGGCCCTTAAAAATAGTTGTTCTGCCGACAACAAACCGGCAACGGGGGAAACCAATTACTCATTGTGTATAGAAATATATGAAAGCCACCAAAGAACCGGGTAAGACAGCGAATCCAACATCCACAGGGGTTCGGGAATCTCTACCAAAAGGGCGGCTCACCACCCCCCCCCTCCCCCCCCCCCCCCCCCCCCCTCCCCCCCCCCACGTACCGTCCGTGTCCCGGGCCCCACTGCGCAGGGCATTGGACCATTTTTCAAGTTTTACTTTGAAATCTATCTCGTTCTTTTCAAGACTTGATTTATATTCCTTTTGTTTTTCTTCTAGTTTCAATTCTCTTATCTTTTAAGTCATATTCCTTTGTTCATTACTTATCTCCCCATGCATATTCATTCTTTTCATGTGTTTTAAGCATGACCCTCTAATGACTCTAGTCATTTGATATCGTGAATTTCATGTCCTAGCTCTGTGAAAATTTTTCTCTTTCAGTTTGATATGCTTTCAAGCAAACGTTTTATAGATGAATTACTACATTTGGAACTAGTAGGACCTCTGAGTTTGTAGCCATCAATGCTAGAGATACGGGTGCATCATCTGCTTTGTTGCCTCTAGTCAAATATCACCTGTCCATCTTGAGTCAAATAATGCACATGTTAGCATCAATCTCTCCATGCTTCCAATCATCTTGTTCCAACTCCAGTCAGTGCTATTCCATAGCATATGTCACTGGTCAGCATCAAATTTCTTGGTCCAATCATATTTTTATCTTCATATTTTGTTGTCTGTTGCACACCAGGCACTTTTTAGTATTGAATCTTCAATAGCGCCACAGTCTTCTTTTCCTGACGACCATTTGCTCTGTTTTCTTGGTACTTAGGCAAACCCGACATCTTAGCTAAATGACCACAACTTTGACATTAAAACATTCAATCTTTGATTTGTCAAATGTAATCCCATTCTTTGCTTGAGATCTCAATGGTCTTACTGTCTTTCTCATAAAACTTCCTTATTCCTTGCAGTTATCATAGCCTCCTGCCACCTTAACTGTCAATTTCTTCATTAGGCATCCATTCATCTAATTATGCAGCAAGTTTCATCATCATGAGTTGTTGGCATGATGCTTGTCTGAGAAAAGATTAGGATAACATATGATCATCTGAGGAGATGCTTAGTTAGGAGCTTAGTGGGAACCTTGCCTTGAGGCAGCTTGTGTTTATCTTTTGGGATATGTGTTGGTTCAGCAGTACTTCTGTTTAAAAGTATTGCCCTTGACTTCTGATGTGGACAGGACAAGCATTGTTTTTAGAGTTTTATTTGAGACACCTTTCAATCTTGTCCATACACCTTTATGTTGTTGTAGAGATCACAATGTCTAACTAGTCTTAATCCAGGTTGTCCTTCGAATTCATGGCTAGCCCTACATGCCACACAGATGGTAAGGCTTCTTAGGAACTTCATTTGCAATACTTAAATGGACTCTTTGTAGCATCAATGGATAATTCATAACGCATGCTAAGAATCATGCTGAAACCTTTCATATGCTGAAATTCTAGTTTTCCCTAGATCCCAATAAGTAAAATGTCTCAAATTGTAGTTGCAACAGATGCCTTTCTCGCATACTATTGTTCTTTGATGCTCCTTCGTTTCCTTTCAGAAATCTCTGATTTGATGGCCTTTCCATAAAGATCTATGCTTCATACAGCATCATGAAAACTGAGAAGATGTCTATCAGGTAATGGGTGAAAGCAGTATATTAAGGGCTTTCTTTTGTTTTCTTCTTGCGTTTTGCAGCATACGTGGAAGTCTCTTTGGAAGCAGGACCCTGAGGGAGATGTAGGATAGTTTGTAGTTTTGGGTTCCATTAGTAGATTCACATATGTCCCATAGTATGCTGATCAGTGATAGCAATGTACTGAGATCTTCATGGTACCATAGGTAATATTCACCTTTCCTTGATTTTAGGGATTCTATGTGGCTGTAACGGACAGAGGTCGGGAGGCGTAAGGTTTGTTTCAGCATCTTTTTATGGTTTAGAAAGATTTAGATTGAATAAAAAGTTCTGCTAGATCACGGAGTCTCTTCCTAAGCTCTGTTACCACTTGTAGGATCTGTTATCTAGTTCCTTAATGATGTAAACATGATTATCACTGTTCAAACTATGCGGATTTATAGTTGGCTGTACTTAAGAAGAACACACAATAGGTTTCTCAATAGTATTTCTTTTATTCACTTTTTGAATCTGGCCTAAACTGCAGATCACCTAATACAATACTAAATATTCTAACTTTCGATGTTTTTCTATGTTTGTTCTATCTGCTAATATCTTCCTAGAGAATCAATTTTATAAAAATAAGGTAACTCTAGTAGATGTACAGTCCTTGTATATACATAAACACTTAATTGATTCTTATCACTAATAACTGTTACAAGATAAATGCTTAAACAATTTAAACTTTATAGTTCCATTTATTCCACGAGCAGTACTTAGACTTTTGACTTGGCAGTAGTACTTTGACTTTCTATTTAGCAGTACTTTGATCTTTCATTTAGCAGTACTTTGACCTTTTGACTTGTATTTCCCAACAGACACTACTCAATTTCAATGGATAAGATGACTCTTTGAAGCCTCTCACACAACAAACACACCTGCAAGAGCTCTCACAAAGAAAGCACCACTCCCCAGGAATCTTCTAGGGCTTAGCTAATAAATAGAACTCATCTTGTTAAAGTCCTTTGATAGGGCAAGTTAGTTTTTCTTTTAGTAGTTTTCAGCTTATTAATTTAAGTTTTTTAGCTTATTGTATGTTTTCTTAAAAAAAAGCCTTTGTAATGATTTAAGTTTAATGAAAAGATTGAAGTTTTTATGTTTATACCCCTTTTTTAAGTTTTAAAGTCGTATGCATGATTTAAAACTATTTTTATAGCTCACAAAAGCTCTTTTTATAACATTCTTAAAGCTGTTACTTAAGTCTTACAAAACTCTTTCATAGTTTGTAAGGTTTAAGTTTATTTTTACCAAAAATCACTCAAAAAGCTCAAATGGAAGATGAGCAAAAAGGGGAAAGGGCCTTATTGTTGTTACCTAGCTTATTTTTGATAAGTAGAGCCGTGTAGATAAAGCTCTTTTGAGCGTATTTTGCCCTGCATTTTGAGCGAAGGGCATTTGTAAGTTTCTGTAATTTTCCCATTTTTGCTTTATTTCACTATTCAACTGCTTAATTTGTGCTTATGGGTCATTATGCTTTATTTGCTTTATTTATGTTTGCTTATGATGTTTAATGCTTATTATGCTTGTTTTATAGTTTAGAGATCATTTGCTTAAGTTCTCTTTTAATTTGTCTTGAAATAGCTTATAAACTTGCATAATATGTTTTAGCTTATTTAAGTGCTTATTGGTTATTGAAATTTTACTTTTACTCTATTGCTTTGTTTTACTTATTTTACATATATGGTCTTTTGATTTTGTGCTTTAAATATACATTTAATCTTTTAAAAAAAAGCCAAACACGTTTTTAAAAGAGTGTTTGGTTTAATTGTTTTTATTGTGTTCAGAAAATGGTGTCCAAAAACTATTTTGTGCACTTTGAGTAATTTAGTTTATGCTTTAATTAGTCAAAAATTCAAGTTTCGTTGAATAAATTTTTATAGTATTAATTCTCTTGTTATTGGTTTTAACGTGTTTGTGGTTTGATAAAAACTGTGTGGGTTTTTTTTTTAAGCCTCATCTTATTTGCTTTTTTGAATTGATATATTGCTTATTCGTTGTTGTGTGATGTTTTTTAGGTTTATGCAGTCTTTTTTTTAAAATCAGGTTAGAAGAAAACCATAAGAAAATAGGTATGCATTTGTTGTTTTATTTTGCACAGTGTTTTGTTCATAAAAGTGCTAAAGTGTTTTGATAAAATTTTGAGGAATTTGGCTTTTTCATTTTGCTTATTGTTGGCTATCCTGGAATTTCAAACTCTCTTTTGATTGTTGTTTTTGCTTTTTTTGAGGTCAAATTTGATCTTTTGTTGGTAAATATTCAGTCATAAGGTTCTATTTTTGTGTGTTGCTTATTTTTAAGTCAAAAATTGGTGTTTTGTTTCTTTTAAGATGTCAAGAAGTTTGCAAAAATTTGTCTAAGTGTCAAAACAGTGTGAGATAGCTTTTTCATGAAGCTCTTTTTTAAAGATGCTTATTTGAATTTCAAACTGTTTTTTTATTGTTGCATTATTTGTAGCTTTTTTTGGTCATCTCTTTTTAGTGGTATTAAAGTCCACTAAGCCATAAGGATCTGTCTTTCAAGATTATTTATAAGATAGAAAGAAAAGTCCCCCTTATGGCCTGTTTGCTTAACAGTCTTGGCCAAAAACGCTAATTTGCTTTTTGGACTTTATTAGTTATTGATGGAATTTGCTTAATATAGGTTTAGTATAGCTTTTTAGGCTTAGTTTAAGTTCATTTTAGCTTATTTTTCCTTTAGTTTAGACTTATTTGGCCTTATTTGTCCATTTTAGCTTACAAATTTCTAGAGTTTTCTTATTTAAGCTTATTTGCATTTTAGCTTAAAATTTCTAAGTTTTATAGCTTTTTGATTAAACTGTCATTCTAGCTTATTGTAGTTGCTTATTTTTGTTCTTAAGTGCTTTTTAGATATGCCCTTTTATCTGTCTTAGCTTATTTTGAGTTTTCATTTGCTTATTAGTGCTTAATTTAGCTTAACAGTTAGCATTTTAAGGTTTAGTGTAGTTAAGCTTAATCTGTCCCTTATTCAGCTTATTTTAGTGCTTATTCGTGGCTTATAAAAAAAGTGGTTTTGTAAAAATTGCTTATTTTTAATCCCTCTAAAAAGTTGTAAAAAATGGCTTTTAAAAAACATTTGGGAATTGGGGGAAGTCCCAGGTGAGCAAGGCTCGAACCCGAGACCTCACCCCTATTCACCAAATGTTTTTACACACACTCCCTCTACCACTCGCCCTTGGGACTTTTTCAGTTATGTTTTGCAATATTAATCTTTTATACACGTTTTGACTCTTTTGGCTTATAAGCCGTTTTTTGCTTATTTCACAGCTTATTTGATAAGTTGTTTTCCCTAGCTTATTTTTATTAGATTCCTCATTGTTCAATGCACTTTTGCTAATTTTTTCAGAATTTTTATAATTAGTTTAGTATTTTTAAACATTTAATTTCATTAAAATCGTTTTTAATTCATAAAAAATTATAAAAAAGTCAAAAAAATATAATTCTTTTTTAGAAAATTTTCTTTTAACATTTAGGACTTAGGAAAATTAGATTTGCTTTCGTAGGGTTAAAATTGCAAAATTTGGTTTTTTAAAGAACGAGATTGAATCCCGTTCATGTTTTTAGTGTTTTTAAGCTTAAATCTTTTCCGTTTTTGGTCTAGTTTTCTTTGTTCTAGCTTTTTAGTTAATTAAGACTTATAAAAACCAAAAAGATCATTTTAGGACTTAATTTTGATAATTTAGGGTTTTTAGGTCCCGTTTAGGATTCCCGTTTTGCGTTTTTAGTTAAAATTTGTCTTACCTTAATTGTTTTTAAGTTTTTGCCTTAATTTTCCCGTAGTTTTAGATAACCAATCATAATCTTGTTCCATTCAAGCATCGATTCTCAAAACGACTCTCGACTTTCAATTGCATTCCTCGTTGGGGATAACGACCCGGGAATCATACTCCCGGATTACTATAATTGTGATTTTTTGATTCTTACCCTTATAATTATATATTTATATTTATATATATTTATATATTTATATTTATATATACTTTAAAAGGTGTGATCAGAATTGATCAGTTTTTGGCGCCGTTGCCGGGGACGATTTTATACGATTGTTGAAGCCGTTTGACAATTTGTGTTTGAAGATCCTTCCGTGTGAAGTTAATTTGTTTATTTTCATATAAAAAATACAAAAAGATTTTTCTTTTATTAGTATATATATAATATATAAAAAAATAAAAAAAACAAAAACATTGTCGTCTATAAAAAAGAAATAAAATTCACCATCAATATAATACTTTCAATTGAAGTATTATCATTAATAAGTTCCCGAACCAAATCGAACCCAAAGTTCAATAACTTACCTTTTGTGTCTCTCGCGAGGTACCGGTCACCTTTGAAAGTTAAACAAACTCCTTTGTGCGTTTTTTTTTAGAGAGTTACCGAGAAGCGAGTTGATTATTAGGTTTAAGTGTCTTATCTCATTGTTCGTATTTAAAATATATTGCGAATACATTGTTGAAAAAACCAACAAAAAAAAATTAGTATAAATTTTCTTTTTAAATTTTAGTGCATGCGCACTCGTTCTCAATCTCGAAATTCTAACCGTCAACAACAAGTCCAAATCCGACTTTTGTTGCATTTTACCTTGTTGAACCAATTGAAAATCATGATCCTCCCGTTGTTACGATGGGACGATACTCGTAATTTGGACTCATTGCTCGAAGCACCCACCATGGGTTACGAGGATGCCATCGTTGTGCCCGAAATCACCGTTGACAACTTTGAGCTTAAGCACGGTTTCCTTACCCTCGTTCAAAACAAACAATTTTTCGGACATGACAAAGAAGACCCTCATGCTCACATCCGTTATTTCAACAAGATCACTTCTACGACGAAGTTCCTGAACGTCCGAGCTTACGTCAGGTTTAGCTTATGCTTTTCTTATTTTCTATTAAGGGTGTCACCCAGATTTGGCTGAAAAAGAACCCCTCGATCGGTTTCACTTGGGAAATTCTTGTTTCACGAAATTCATCAACAAATTTGTCCCTCCCTCCAAAACAACAAATCTTCGAAATGAAATCACGAGATTTCAACAACGATTTGATGAAACTTTCTATGAGCCATGAGACCAATTCAATGATCTTCTTCTGGCATGCCCACATCATAGGATTTTCAGAGTTACATCAACTCGATACTTTCTATAATGCTTTGAACTCTAATGATCAAGATTCGTTGAATTCCGCCGCGGGTGGTAACTTTTTGGATAAAATGCCCCGTGATTGCCTAAGAATCATTGAGAGCAAATCCAAAGTTCGTAATTCACGTAACAAACCGGTTGTTGCCAAAGTGAGTTCGAGGAAAGTTGTGTTACTTGCGGTGGAGCTCATTCTTACCGAAATTGTCCCGCCACTAATGGCAACGTTTATCGTAACAATATTCAAGAGTATGTTTCCCAAGCCGCCGCAGCTAAATTCAATCAAGGAAATACCGGTTACCGAGCCCCGATTGCTAATTAAATTCGACCTCCTGGTTTTCCTCCCGTTCAAAACCAAGGAAATAACCAGAACCGTTACAACCAAAACCAGGGGATAATTACCAACACAAAGCCAAATTTTTTCGTACCACCGATTAATCAAACCCCGTCCACCAAGCTCCACCATTACCAAGCTCCGGGCTCCTACAAAACACAAAGGTGTGATAAAGAATGATTTTGAAAGCTATGTCAAGGCTAATGATGCGGTTATGAGAAACATGCAAGACCAAAACAGAAACTTGAAAAATCAAATGACCAATTTAACGGACATGCTTTCTAAGTTTGTGAATTCCAATACCGCTTCTACTTCAGGTTCAGGGACACTCCCTAGTAATACCATTACTAACCCGATGAGTAATAATTTGAAGGGTATTACCACCCGAAGCGGTGTTGCTTATCAAGGACCCACGATTCCTACTACTTAGTCTTCTCTTCCTAAAGCTAGTGGGACGTGAAAACCAAGGTGACAAAGGGGACACGGTGCCTCCTATAATAACGGAAGTACCAAATTCGTTCACAATCTTCGGTAGGTCCAAATTCAACCTCAAGTACCAAATTTTGAGCCCGTTGTTGCTCCCGTTAGTGCTCCGATGCCTAACTTAAATCCGCCAATTTGTATCCTTCGAGAGTAATGTGAAAGCGCGTGAAATAGGCTAAGGCATCAAAATGAGAAATTCTACGAAATCTTTTAAGATTTGAGTTATTAGCTTCGCGGATGCTTTAATTCTCATGCCTAAATTTGCTTCTACACTTAAGAGTTTGATTGGAAACAAAGAAAAATTAAGTGAAATGGCTAGAACTCTGTTGAATGAGCATTGCTCGATGGTTCTCCTAAAAAAGTTACCCAAAAAACTTGGAGACCCCGGCAAATTTCTCATACCATGTGATTTTCCCAGAATGGATGAGTGCTTAGCCTTGGCCGATCTTGGCGCTAGCATAAATCTTATGCCATTATCCGTGTGTAAAAACCTTTCTCTTCCGGAGCTCACTCCTACTTGTATAACTCTTGAACTTGCAGACCGTTCGATTACCCAACCGATCGGTATTGCCGAAGATGTCGACGTATAAGTAGGAAAGTTCCAATTCCCAGCCGACTTTGTAGTCGTAGACTTTGATGCCGATCCTTGAGTCCCCCTAATTCTCTGGAGATCCATCTTAAAAACCAAACATGATTTGATTGATGTTTACGAAGGTGAATTAACTCTTCATGTTGGAAAAGAAGCCATAAAATTCAATCTTGATCAAACTTCGAGATACTCCTCTAATTATAATGATAATTCGGTTAACCGAATTGACGTCATTGAAATGGCTTATGAGGAGTATTCTCAAGAAGTTCTCGGTTTCTCCGATGTGATCGCGAGTGGCAATCCCACTCCTTATTATAACCCGATCGTTTCTACCTCTTCTTCGACTCTCACTCCCTTCGGGGATAGTGATTTTCTTCTCGAGGAAGTCGACGCTTTCCTTGCTCCCGAAGATGATCCAACTTCACCAGAAGTTGACTACTCTTATTACTACCCGGAGGGGGACATTCTTCTTCTTGAATCATTTCTCAATGATGATCCATCATTACCCCCTCCCACTTAAGGAAACTATTTGCCTGAAATTCGAAAAGAACTTAAAGTTTGTGAAGCTAAAACTAATAAATCTTCAATTGATGAACCTCCCGAAGTTGAACTCAAGGACCTACCTCCTCATCTCGAATACGCATTTTTGGAAGATGGTGATTACAGAGATGCTGACAGCGGACCACAAGAGGTAGGTACAGCTTACTAAGGTACTAAAGCTAGTGAAGAGACTACAGACTCAGATGGCAGAGTTACAGAGACAGCAGGGACCCGCTAAGGGTCCTGCATAGCCAGAGCTACCGGAGGAGGCTGGTAGCAGTTCCTAGAT